>ML686047.1:437600-517069 GCA_007922175.1 Pelusios castaneus
TAAGCCTTAAGTCTAGTGGAAAGGAGGTTTAATAAAGTCTACTTAATTTTCATTAAGTGGACTTTATTTTCCTTAAGTTGACTTAAGCAAGCTGCTTAAGTCGACTTAAGGAAACTGTAGTGTAGACGCAGGGTAAATTAAATTGATTTAAGCAAGCTTAAGTCTACTTAATTTACAAGTGTAGACGCAGCCCTTGGGTGCATCTACACTGGCAACTTAGGTCGACTTAAGGACACTTAAGTCGACCTACACAAAGCCGCATCCACACTGGGCTTTTATTAAGTCGACTTAAGAACAGCTTAAGTCGACTTAATAACACTGCCTCTGGGGGTCGACTTAAGCCTTAACTCAACTTCTTAAGTTGACTTAAACCCAGTGTGGATGGGGAATAGCGCTAAGTCGACCTTATTAAGTCAACTTAAAGTCAGGGTGGACGGCTATGTCGACTGTTAAGTTGACTTAACAAGATCGACTTGAAGTTGACCTAGTTAAGTCCACTTAACAGAGTCGACTTCACTTTACAAGCGTAGACATAGCCCTTGAGTTTCCATTGCTGATGGTTTTCTACGCTGCCCCTCCTGCAGTCTTGTGACAATTATTTACATGCCTTTTGTCCATCACACACCTTGTCCCAGCTCAGTTCAAGATGGAACTCCTAAGCCATTTCTTCATTTAGCCTGTATCAGAGCAGAAAAGTAACTAAGATCAGCAGTGCATGAGATATCCTATTCAAGCTTAGCCAACATGATACAAGCGGAGCATATTCCAGGCCTTTGTTTCAGTGGCAGATACTTAACCCAGCCAGAGTAGACACCCACTGATACATTATGCCGGTTTTCAGTTAGGGGCACATGTGTTCAGGGGCATGTGGCAGGCCTCTCCTTTTGCTTTACTCCCATAAGGGACATGGGTGCGGCCTGCTGAAGCAGATGGGAAATGAGTTTAGTAATTAAAAAAAAGTCTTTGAAAAATGCTGGTGGGTAACAACACAAAAGACTGGAATTACTAATGCAGGTTTGGGATCATGGAACTCTAGAAGATTATGAAGAGTATTAATATTTTGTTTGAGTCTGGAAAATTAAAGGCAAAGAGCAAAGTGTGGTATTTAGGCATGGATTAGAAAGGAACAGTAAATAATGGGCAAGAATGTAGCCAGGAACTGAATGACTTAGAACTGACACAAACGATAAAAGCTTGTCTCTTCCACCAACAGAAGTTGGTTCAATAAAAGATATTACCTCCCACACCACGTCTCCCTCACAAACAACAAAGGCACCTAACTGCAGAGGAAAGCAGAGTATCAGTGACTGAACATCAGTCAGGAAAATAAAGAAACAGGGACTGATTTTAGGAGATGGGCAACCTGCTTTGAAAATTAATGGGTCACACCTTAAATTCCTTACTCAGTTTTTTCCCCTTGGGAGTCGTGTCTGAGTAAGCACTGGAGATGAAGTGAGTAAGGAGCTATGCATTGGCCAAATTGTGACATTCCACATCTCACAAGATCAGGACTCACATCAGAATCGAAGCTTGTGTCCACGCATCATGGACTGACAATGGAAAACAGCAAGAAAGATGCATTATCACATCCCAGACTAAGTAATTGATGACTGAGGCTACCCCCACAGTTCTGAGTTCTCCAGCCAAGAAGAGAAATAGGAAATAGTAAAGTGGGAAGAGGACAAGTTTGTAGGAGTCTTGTCTGGTGTCCTACAAAAAAGCCTGTTTTGGCTTCCAGTTGCTCAGGCCTGGTCTATATTTACTGGCATATTCGTTGGCAATTGATGGGAATTATGCAAGCTACGCAGAGTAGCTTGCGTAACTTACGTTAACTTTTGAATGTCCATTCTGCGCACTGTCTCTAGAATGCGTATCTGTTGATACAGCGCTATGCTTTTTGGGGATGTGGTTTTATTAAATCAAATTCTGGATCGATTGAGCAGGTTGTCCGGATAAACCAATCTGACAGTGGTGGATATGCCAACATCAGCGAAGACCTATCCTGAAGAGAAATTAAGTGTGGAATATGAGCAGCAAAGGTGGTGGCGCTGTGGACTAATGACATTTCACGGCTATAGAGCCACTCAAGCAAGGAGCAGGTAGTGCTTTACAAATGGAAAAACTGAGGAGCAGGACTAGATGTAAGGGAGTCAGGACACACTTGGCACCTCGTGATGACATCTTTGTCTTTCACAAATTCAGTTCCCGTTGAAGTGAATGGAAAGATCTCTAATATGTTGCTGGCAGTCATGTAAATAGTCAAAGTAGATATAACTGACTAGATTCTGCAGATTCAGAATGGGGATCTTAACTAAGAAGCCGTTAGAGAGGTGAGGCCTTTCCCAGTGAGGAACGGGGTGAGCCTCACCAGACTCCTACTGGCTTAGGAGTCTGAAAATCAGGTTCCTTCATTTACCTTTTTGAAAAACAAACATTTAAAATAAGTTTGGTGGAGCCTGGAGCTAACCGTCTGCACTGAAGCCTCAGGATGAGCCAAAGACAATCATACTCTTGAGAGAAACCAGCCTCCCTGTTCTGCTGTGCATATGTTAGAGATGGTTGGCCCGGCTGCGTCAGGCCCCATATCACGGAACTCAGGACACTGGTTAAATCAGGGCATTGCGCCTCACATATAAAAGAACAAATTGAATTTTTCTCTGGCTGTGAAGGTTTTGAGATCCTCCTTGTTGCCTTCCCAAAAGAGAGACCTGACTTGAGACAGCCTTGAGTACCCATCTTAGGGCTGGTTTATACTTACTGTGGAATTCGGCTGCAGTTGAAAAGAGATACGCAAGCTATGGGAAGTAATTTGCATATCTCCCTTCGACTCTTTAACTCCCCCTTACCTCCCTGGCTCCACTGCACTGAGTCAAAGGGAAATGCCATCCCTTTGATTCAGTGCTACTCTTCTCATGGGGTGGAGTGACTGCGTCAAACTGACTGCTCAATCAAACCAGAGCGTTCGACCTGATGGTGGCAAATTTGTAGGCTTGGTCTTAGTGTGCTTTCTGTAGGCAAAGTAGTACCCATCTGGTCAACCAGTCAGCAACCAAAAGCAGAAACAGAGGCATTCATTGAAGAAACCAGCCTGTTGAATCCAATTCATCTGCTTTGAGGGAATGAAGCAGATCACCAAGAAGTTCCATATCCATAAAATCTCAGTTCGGCAGCTGCTGCATTTACTCCCTACTTCTTTCCTGATCAGTTGGAAGTTGCATGGGATGGGAGGGAGTTTCAGAACAGGATGTGGTCAAATACATTCAAGATTCACACCTATATTGTTTCCTCATCGATGCTCTTTAGGTTCTTATATTGTGTCCATTACCATGGTCACTCAGCACCTAAATCTGCAAACTTTGTTTTCCCAAAAGCAGTATCTTAGAACTCCATCAATTTCTGAATAATGCAGTACTGACTACCTCAGATCTGAGAGATTACAGTCCTTAAATTGCTACAGCCTTGGCACTTTACTACAAATGTCAGAGAGAGACCTGAACCACATTCCCCCAATCTAAACATTCCCATCTCCCAGCTGGGGTGGATCTGAATCCAGATCCATATCTTGATCTGAATTCACACACCCTGGGCTGAATCAAAAATCTGGAAGCACATTTAATGGCTGATGGCCAAAAACATACAGACACCACTGCCATCACCAGACACTGACCCACGGAGTTTCATCACGAAAACCAAAGATCTCTATTATTTGAGCTAAAAGAGAGCTCCTTCCACCATGGGTAAGAAGCAGGCTGTTACCGTCACTCAAGGTCAGCCACTAGAGGCTGGATCATATGTACTAAACCAGTATATTGCACAAATATACCCAAACTTTAAAAATCCAGGCTGGATTGTGAACCAAATTTTGCACCTCTGCTCCACCTTTAATAAAAGCAGATTGTGAATAGCTATTGGCATTTAGTGGTGAATCTTTTTAATTCCCTGGTCCTTATCAAATGGCAAACTTTCTCATCCATTCTTAAACCAAAAATGTTCTCTGTGACTATAAATGAATGGTGCTGCTAACTGGCTCTCTAGGTGGCAAAATATAAAACTATTTGAGCTAGGCAAAACATTATCTGCATTATCTAATGCATTTAATAATTCTCCTCAAGGCTGGCAATGCAAGGACATAGTATGGGTCAAATCCTCAGCAGGTGTAACTCAGAATTGTTTCCCTGAAGTCGATGAAGCGATGCTGAAGGATCTTGATCCAGATCTTTAAGAAAGTTGATACAAAGACTAGCTAATCCGTCATGTTTTAATTTTGCAAAACAGGTTGGAAAGCATTTCATCCAGTAAATGAAACATTAAGGTACTGTGCGCTCAACAAATGAAACATGAAAGAATTTCCCTGCCTGGAAGAAACATTTGTCTAGAAAGATTTTAATAATGAGTGCACTGCACTCTGTAACTTTCCTATCTTCAAAGCGTCTGACGAAGTGGGATTTTCTCCCACGAAAGCTCATGCGATAAATAAATCTGTTAGTCTTTAAAAGTGCCACAGGACTTTGTTGTCTTTCTACAATAGACTAACACAGCTACCCCTTTGGAATTGCACTGCAAAAGGGTCTTATCACAGGGCACCAAATGGACTTGTATGAGCCTGTGAAAAAAATCCTCTTTTAATTCCAGTGCACATTTTCCTGTAAGACCAGACTCCTAGGAGAGAATGAGTGTGGAAGATGCAATCAAGGTGGGAAGATTACCTTTCAATTACAGGGTGGCCTGGGATCTCCCTTCAAAGACCTGTTCAATAAGACATCTGATTTGCATGTCTTTTCCATTTGCTGTAGGTGCTCATTAGGACATTTAAATACAAACCCTGATTTCAGCCCCACAAGGACTGGGGTGGATGCTTTTGAGAACGAAATTTTGTTTCATCAGGCTTTCAGAAATTACAATGACTGTGGAACATTTAACAAAGTACTTTATCTCTCCTTTAAATCTCCTGGGAATAACCTCCCTGCTTTTGTAAAAAAAAAAATGCTATTGAGTCATTAAAGACCACACATGATCAGGATCTTATTTTTTAAGTTCCATTTGAAAGACAAGTATTTCCTGTAGAACAGTGAGCCCAGAATTCTGTCTTTTAACTGAGTTTGTAACCAGTTAGCATCATGACTGGCTCTTAATGTGGTTTGTGTCTACCCACTATGAGATTAAGACTCAGTTATGGAAATTAACTGTATTTTGTCCTAACAAAGACCTGAGCTGGTAAATCACTGTTTTCATAGTTCAGCTCTCAGCTTTTTGCAGTGGGGTTCGGACTTCTTTGCTGTCCTCGTGTGACTGGTTTGACTGGTCCTTCTCCCTTCCTCACATCCTCGCTCTCTGTGCCACAGAGTGCATTTTTCTTCAAGGTACTGGTGGCGTTCTGTGTGCATTTCCCCTTAGCAGGACTCTGTCACCTCCTTTGAACCTCCCTGTTTTGGATTAAGTGTGTCCTATTTCAATGTAATTTAAACTGATTTCCTTCCAACTTGACTCAGTTTAAATAGGACGCTCTTCATCAGAAATGAGATGCTCATTTGACGCATGTGGACCAAGAAAACTAAGCTGTTTTGGTCCTAGCTTTCAGGCAGTCAAGCCAGTCCACTCTCAAGGAAGATGGTTCACACTTGGAAGCAGCAGGGAGACCTTACCCCATGTGAGAAGTCATACGATAGATGGCAACTCTGACCAACAATATTTGCTCATTCTGTGATGCAAGATTACCCCAGTGTTGCAAGATTGTAAAGTAACCAGCACTTGGCTGAGCAAAAGAACATCACTGTATTTAATAAGTTCCCAACGGGGGTAATTTGTTAGTCTTTAAAGGTGCCACTAGACTCCTTGTTTGTTTGACTGTGTTTAATAGCAATCTTTGGGTTTGTAGGAAGTGCCAGATGGATAACATCAAAAACCGACCTTTCTGATCCAGAGAATGAGCCCAGTCTAGGGTTTGGCAGATTTGCGTTGACAAACCTGACCATGAAAGTTCAGGACTGTGCTAACAGGGGCTTTTGTAGGTTGGAATATACAAGAATTGGCAGAAGGGGCGTAGCAGTCCATCATTAGAAGAGCAAAAGGAACCGTAGGTCAGGTGCTACATTGCAAAGCAAATAGGTTGCAGCTTTTCTTTGAAGTACAACAGCACAGCTGTGCCTGGGTGCCCAGAACTTCAGGCATGGATGGAGGTGCTTTGGCAGAGATAGACATGAAGACTGAGGACTGGAATGATAGGGTGCGGCAGGGTCTAGACTGCTTGTACAATATCTTCCTGGCTGGCTTGCCGGGTACTCCAAGCTCTCCCTTCCCTGGGCACCAATGTGCAAAAAGAAGAGAACAAAAACAACAAAAGAAAAAAAAAACGAGTTGCTTTTACAGTAACACCCTTTTCTTATCTTCTGGGATTCTATAATGTGCCTGTGCTATAAAGGGGGTGTTTCTAATGGGATTACACATTGCAGCAGGTTGTGAGCTATTAAAGAGCTGTTACGAAAGAGGATTACCATGTATAGTACACGGTTATACTAATCGTTGCATTACAACAGTAGAAAGAGCCTGGATTGTAAACTGAAGGCAGGTCAGAGACTTGGTGGATGCAGCCTTGGTTTAATGTCTCCTTAGCCGCCTCCCCATTTTAACTTTTTTCTCTCTTGGATGGAGAACAAAGAGAGAAGATTTAACACAGTGTCAGGAAGTGACTGCAGGCTAATCCCTTTGCTGACACTCCCCAGCACCAGGGGGAAGTAACTGAGATCAGCCAAATTGGCATATCAAAAGCCTTCTAATTATGTCACTGGGGACTTGAGCCAATTCCTAACATTCTTATTCATGGAGCTTCCAGCCCGAGAACATGCTTCTTAGGTAAAGCTGCTGCTTTGGAAGAAGTAATGCTATGTGCTTTTGTCTGCTACCCTTCTGTTACCCAGTGAGTGGTGTTTATGGAGTTTGAGCCTGTTCCTGATCCCACTGGACTCAACAGCAAAATTCTCCTTCAATTCCTGCTAGTATTGTTTGTAGAGTAGCACCTAGGCCCCAACTAAGATCAGGCTTTATTGCACTAGGCCCACTATAGACACATAATAAGAAAGAGTCCTGTCCAGAATACAGTGTAAACAGTCAGGGCAAAGGATACGAGGGGAAATAGAGGTGGAGCAACGTGCCCCAAATCACACAGCAGAGCCAGGAATTAAACCCAAGCCTTTGGCCATCCAGGCCGATGTCCTATCTACTAAACCACCAGCAGCAGATGACTGGCTCTACAGACAAATGTTTAAATTATTACCACTACTTTGCACTTTTATAGAGTCTTTCACCTAGGATCTCTGAAAAGGACAAAATAAATTGGCTTTGAGCCCTTTGTTCTGCTTGGCTTCTTTATAATGTACAAAGATAGCCTGAATGTGGGTTGTGTTTTGTTTTTTTGCAATAGAGTTTTATGTGTATATTAAAAATTCAGATCCTTACTGCTCAGTGAACGGCTGAAAAAATTAATTACTCTTTAGCAGCTACTAAACAACTGAAACCCAGATTCATTAAGAGAAGTGATTTTTTTATTTAGGCTATTTCAAAAGCCTTTTGCATATGTTTTTTGGCACAACCTATTTAACACAATGCTTGAAACACACGTGGAAGGAGAGGTATCTTCGAAGAGCCAACATTTTGGCTTGTCAGCAAAGGGCTGAAGAGCACATTCATTGCAATTAGACACCTGCCAGCTGATTCAAACTTGCAGGGCTCCAGCTATTTCATTGCTGTGTAGCATTCTGCACCTAGGCTACAGCAAGCACTCTAGGACCCTGCAACAGGGGAGGATCCTACAGCACAGTCTGCAGCCCAAAGCCATATGTCTACAAAGTTAAACAGCCCCTTAGCCTGATTCAAATTCAGTGGGCCTGGGACAGCCACAGGATTTTATTTGCAGTATAGACATACCCTAGTGCACATCTGAGACCTTCAACATAATCTCCAGCAAAACTAGGGAATGCCAGCTTTGAGAGATCAGATTTTCTTACAGCCTTCTTTGTGCACAAGGACACAAGGGCAAAACACCCATTGTTCTATGTAGGTTACCAGTAATCTCACCATATCCCCATCTTTGTTTAGGGCAGCAATACCCAAAGATCGTAACATTACTTTTCTATTGCACCTTCCGCTGGAGAATCTGGACGCACTTTAACTTTCTCAGAGACAGGTGAGGATTATCCCTATTTTACAAAGGGGGAAAATGAGACACACCAGTTATTCAAGGTCCCACAGCAAAACAATGGTACTCTTAGGTGCAGAATCCAAGCTCCTGATTATTAGAGCTCAAAGTTCATCATGAGACCCTCCATCCTTTAAGCCTATCATCCTTTAATCTTCACTGAAGAACTGCCATGAGGGAAAAGCTCAATCAGATCAATACTTCCCCTGCAGGATTTATCTTCCCACAAGTGCTAGACCACAAGTGCTAGATAAGCCAGGGAAATGAAATGACGACTCGCTCCCTTTGGGAATGCTTCATAGCAAAGCTCCCACAGACAAGAAATGGGCTTAAGGTTAAACACCTAGAACAAAATTCTTTGCCTCAGACCCACATGGCTGCTTTAAACTCAGACTCTAAGGTGAGAAGGGACCAATATTATCAACTAGTCTGATCTCGCACACAAGGCAGGCTACAGAACCTCACCCACCCACTCCTGTAATAAACCTCTAACTTGTGACTGAGTTATTAACGCCTTAAGTCGACCTAAGTTGCCAGCGTAGACGCACCCAAGGAGTCTAATTCCAAAGGGGTAGCCGTGTTAGTCTATTGTAGAAAGACAACAGAGTCTTGTGGCACTTTTAAAGTCTAACAGATTTATTAATCGCATGAGCTTTCGTGGGAGAAAATCTTCCAAGGAGTCTAGTGACACTTTTAAAGACTAATTAATTTACTATTTATTACATGGTGTTGCTGTAGCCATGTCTGTCCCAGGGTATTACAGAGACAAGATGAGAGAGGTAATATCTTCACTGGACCCACTTCTGTTGGCGAGACAAGCTTTCAAGTTTACACAGAGCTCTAGTTCAGCTCTTCTTCCTGAAGCATTTCTAGTCTTTGGAATGCATTGCTAAATCCTGCCACCGCCACATGTAACTTGACAAGTTCTCCCACAATTCACTGGGAAAGATTTATAGAGCAGCTTAGCTGACTGCAGCACAGAGACCCATGGCTGTCCCCCCCAAAGTCCTAGAGACACATACAGGTGAGATGCTCCAAGGGGAGTTGCGTTAGTCTAGCGCAGCAAAACAAACAAGGAGCCCTGGGGCATTTTTAAAGACTAATGAATTTATTTATTGCATGAGCTTTCATGGGAGAAAATCCCACTTCGTTAGATGCTTGAAGATGGGGTGTCTGACGAAGTTGGATTTTCTCCCACGAAAGCTTATGCAATAAATATATTTGTTAGTCTTTAAAAGTGCCACAGGACTCTGTTTGTCTTGCTGAACTAGACTAACACGGCTACCCCTTTGGATGGCAAGGAAATCTCACATGGAAATGACATCAGTTAAAGCAACAGTTTGAAATTTTTCCCACATCTGGGTCAATCCCCTGCAAAGCACAATTTACCAGGTGGTTTAAAAAAACAAAAAACCCAGCAGGATCTCAGATATCTGATGTTTTTACATAAAGGGAGAAGGGTAGTCAAGAAGATTTCACACAGATTTGGGATTCATTGGAGAGGTACTGAAAGAATCCCAGCAAAAATGTTAGCAATGACAAACATTTGTAGATCCTGCATAAGGGAAGCATTCAGTGCATATGTGACTGGCTTAAAGCTCAGACATATAAAAGTGGAGAGTCAAGTGACAATGAAAAAGAGGCTAAAGTATGGCATTTCAATTACTAGAAACTCACACTGCTGTAACCTTACCCCTGGCCATATTTTTAGAGCCACTGGGGACAGGAAGATTTAAAAGGCCCAATTTTCCTCTTGCTTGCCTTTGTTTTACACTAGTGCAAAATAGTTGACTTCTGTGGAGTTACTCCTGATATTGTTACCTACTTGGGATAAACATTTTAAAAATCAACAGGGTCAAATAATTTGCACCCAAGAGTCATAGAAGAGTTGGTTCAGGAGATCCCTAGTCTGCTGATGTTAATTTTTCATAAATCTTAGCTTGCCCTAAAAAACACAGAGTACTAATGTTATGCTCATATTCAAAAAAGACAAGTGGGATGTCCTAGCTTAGCCTGAGAACAGCTTCAGATCTCTACTAGGTCTCATACCAATTAGAAAGGCTGCCCACTACTCTCCAAATGCTTCATTTACATAACCTCTACTATTAGTTGCCTCTTTCTCCTTTCTACCAGCATCACCTCTCTATCACCTTCACTGAGCTTTACCAGCTACCTTTTATCCAAATTCCAAATGCCCTTCCTATTCATCAGAGTCACAGAGAACACATAAGCCAAGAAACTCAGAAATCTATCCTAGATAGGCCATAATTCAGCTAACCATTTAAGCAGATGCTGGAGTCTCACTATTCAGCAAAGTGCTTTGGCACATGGTTAACAGCAGGCCCATCATTGGCAATAATCATATGCTTAAGTCCCATTGATAGCAAAGATTTCATTACCAGATGACTAAAGGATAGCTAATGTGACACCAGTTTTTCAAAAAGGCTCCAGAGGCAATCCCAACAATCACAAGCCAATAAACCTAACTTCAGTACCAGGCAATTGATTGAAGCCGTAATAGAGATCAGAATTATCAGACACATAGATGAATAAAATTTGTGTGTAACAGCTCACAGCCAGTCTACCCCTTTCTGGCCCCTCAGGTCCCCCTTTCCAGTATCAAAGACTTCACAAATGACTCAGCAGTCCACAATTGCTGTCATCCATGCTCATTATTTACAGTGGTTGGATCAAACCCATCTTCCCAGCAGTTCTCACACAGCCCAACCATAGCCCACCAGTCTCTGGGCTTGTTTAAGAGACTCAGAGCTGGTCTGTTTCCCCTAACTGTTGTAAGCAGACTACCAGCATCTACCACCTGCCTCAGCCACACCTCTCCTCCCTGATTTCCCGCCCAGGCCTATATAACATCCTGGGCCAGGTCCCCAGCTTCTCCCTGTGGCCTCATTAGGGTTAGGCCATGAATCAGCCCTAATCTCCTGACACCTGCTCTAGGCTTCTGAGCCAGGGCTCACAGAACAACTGTGAGAGGGGTTTATACCCTCTGTCCTGGTACCCTGGGGAAGAATCAATGTTGTTTTTGTAAAGGGAAATCATGCCTCACCAACGTGCTAAAATTCTTGGAGGGAGTCAAGAAGAATGTGGACAGGGATGAGCCAGTAGATATAGTGTGTTTAGATTTTCAGAAAGCCTTTGACAAGGTCCTTCACTACAGGCTCTTAAGGAAAGTAAGCTGTCATGGGATAAGAGGGAAGGTCCTCTCCTGGATAAGTAACTGGCAAAAAGATAGAAAACAAGGGATAGGAATAAATAAATGGCTTTTAGAATAGAGAGAGATAAACAGTAACGTCTCCCAAAAGTCTGTATTTGGACCAGTAATAATCACCATATTAATAAAAGATCTGGAAAAGGGTAAATAATGAGATGTCAAAATTTGTAGATGATACAGAACTCCTCAAAATAGTTACGCCCAAAGCTGACTGCAAAGAATTACAAAGGGATCTCACAAAACTGGTGATTGAGCAACAAAGTGGTAGATTAAATTCAATGCTTGATAAATGTAAAATAATGCATATTGGAAAATATAATCCCAGCTATACATATAAAATGATGGGATCTACATTAGCTGTTACCACTTAAGAAAGAGATCTAGGAATCATTAGGGATAGTTCTCTGAAAACATCCACTCAGTGTGCAGCAGCAGTAAAAAAAACGCTAAAAAAAATTGGGAATCATTAGGGAAAGGATAGATAATAAGACAGAAAATATCATATTGACTTTTTATAAATCCATGGCACACTCACATCTTGAATACAGCATGCAGATCTAGTTGTCCCATCACAAAAAGGATATATTTGAATTGGAAAAAATACAGAAAAGGTAACTGTTATGATTAGGGGTATGGAAAAGCTTCCATCTGAGAAGAAATTAAAAAGACTGGGACTTTTCAGCTTGGAAAAGAGATGGCTAAGGGGAGAGATGATGGAGATCTATAAAATCATGACTGGTGTGAAGAAAGTAAATAACGAAGTGTTATTTACTTCTTCGCATAACACAAAAGCTAGGTGTCATTAAATGAAATTAATAAGCAACAGGTTTAAAACAAGCAAAAGCAAATATTTCTTCACACAATGCACTCTTAACTTGTGGAACTCCTTGCCAGAGAACAATGTGAAGGCTAAGACTATAATAACAGCATTCAAAAAAGGACTAGAGAAGTTCCTGGAGGGTAGATCTATCAACAGCTATTAGCCAGCATAGGCAGGGATTGCTGCTTGCCAGAGGCTGGTAATGGCTGAACAGATGGATCACTTGATGATTACTTGTTCTATTCATTCATTCTGAAGCACCTAGCATTGGCCACTGTCGTGAGACAGGATACTAAGCTAGATGGACCATTGGTTTGACCCTGTATGGCTGTTCTCATGTTCTTATGACTCATGGGACTTAAGAAAAGCAGGTATGGATCATTGAATTAGAGCTTAAAATACAGCACATCAAAGAACTGTATCCTGTTCATCTCCTCTTGTACTGGTACTTCATACATGGGTAAAATTACCTGAGCCTGTGCTATCAATGGCCAGGTACATTTGATTGCTACATGAGCAGTAAGTGGGAATGTTGATATTTTTTATGATCATTTCATATTTTTGCAGCCCAATAGAAAGTGAGTAGGAACAACTGTTGATATTTCAAACAAGTTATCCTGTACAGACAACTGGAAAAATCCATCAGCCATCAGAACTGTTCACCATATCCTCCCCAAATTATCCCACACACCCCGTGCAACCTCCTGGTCCATTTCTGTACCCAACTCTCTCCACCACTTCGGACAGCTTCCAAAATGATAGCTGAACTTATTAGACACAGCTATGAGAGCCTACCCTGCCCTTCACTGTTATCTCCTTTTCTACCAAGTGTTGTTCATTGATATTTATTTAAAACTTACTCTCTAAAAGGTAATCAGTCTTTGTCTCCTATGCATGGTGGTTGCTGCTGCAGTTAATACACACTGACAGTTAGCTCGTTTGCAGATTAGGAATCATGAGCGGGAATTATCAAAATTTCCATGCAAGGTTACATGTTAACAAAGCATAGTCGAGTGCTGTGTGGAAAGACACATTATTGGTGCTCATTGTCAAAATGTTACCTCAAGGCCGCCCTGATTCCAATAGCCTGCTCCTTTAATAGCCTTGGTATCTGGTTGCTCAAAAGTAGCCACCAGACAATATGCCTCCACACTCCACCTTGCAAAAATGTTCACTCTGAGCCTCACAAATATTAGGGAGTGCACAGCAGGCAACTATAGCCATGGGAATATTTTCCTAGCTTAGGTCTAATCTGCCATAAAGACAGTGCCAGTGTGCTTTTAATCTGCCAAGTGCACATTCTAGTCATTGTTCACCTGCTCAGCCTATTGTTGAAGCTCTACTTGCTGCTGTCCAGGTTTCCAAGTTAAGTCTTCATGAAACATGGTAATAAGAGGTATACTAGGTCAACCAGGATTGATATAGGCATTTCAACATCCCCATTGGACTCTTCTGGTCTCAAAAGAAAGTCCCTGGTTGCAGCTTTCTATACAGGACAGTGTTCCTGAAGATGTGTGCATCATGCATCCTTCCTGACCACCCCACACTGATGTTAGTGAAACACCCTTGGTGAACACACATCTGCAAGACCATAGAGAAGTAACCTTTCTATTGATGTACTTCATCGCAAGATGACCCAGTGCCAAAACTGGGATATGCGTGCCATCTATCACCCCACCACAGTTCCAGAATCCCATTGTCGTAAAGCCATCCACTATTTCGCACACATTTCCAAGAGTCACAGTCCTTCATAGCAGAATGTGATTAACGGCCCTGCATATCTGCGATAACACAGCTCCAGTGGTGGATTTCCTGATTCCAGACTGATTAGCGACCTAACTGTAACAGTCTTGAGTTGACAGCTTCCACACAGCAATCGTCACGTGCTTCTCTACCGAAAAGGCAGCTCTCATTCTAGTGTAATTGTGCTGCAGGGCAGGGGCAAGGTCCATACAGAATTCCATGAACATCATTTTATGCGTTCGAAAATTCTGCAGCCACTGCTCATCATCCCAGACCTGCATAGCGATGTGAATACACCACTCAGTGCTTCTTTCACGCGTTCAAAAGCGATGGCACATCGTGTGCAGCTCCATTAATGCAATCAGTAATCTGGTGTTGTTCGTTTGAATGGCACACAGCAGGTCAGGCATCTCAGAATCCTGTTCCGACTGGGAGCTCATGAAATACTGCATGAACGACCATGATGAGTTCATAACACGGGCCACAACATTGGAGAGCATTGCAGAATCCATCCTTTCAGACAGAAATGGCAGGCATACAGTAAACAGGGACCATTGAAAAATATTGTGAAATGCAGCCAGACACCCACGGAATGATGGGACAGAAAAAACTCATGGGACGTGGAGCCCACATAGGATGCACTGTGATCCATTCTGCCTTCGCACAACTCCTAGATGCAGAAGGTTGCAAGTTGTACAGCAGGATAGCTACCCATAGTGTATTGCTCTTGCTGTTGATGATGGAGCACCAACTCTGGACGCATTCCGCTGATGCAAGAAGCATTTGTGAAGAAGCACAGGTGGTGAAATTCTAGTATTCTTTGATTGTCGGGAAATCTTGCGTTGACAAAACTCTGTAGTGTCAACAAGGCATAGGGCACAATAATGGCTTCAGTTACACCGGTGTAAATCCAGAGTAACTGCATTGAACACAAAAGAGCCACACATTGTGTGTCTGACAGTGACATGGGAGTATGAGGGTGGAGCTAGCACATAGAAAAACATCTAGAGAGATGGTATCTAAATTAGCTGCTATCACTCAGGAAAGAGATGTTGGGGATTGTGGATATTTTTCTGAAAACTTCAGCTCTATGAGCGGCAGTGGTCAAAAGGACCTACAGAATATTAGGAACTATTAGAGAAGTGATAGAAAACAAGAGAGAAAATGACATCATGCCATTCTATAAAACCATAGTATGCCCACATCTTGAATGCTGTGTCCGTTTCCAGTCATCCCATCTCAAAAAGGATAGACTGGAACTGGAAAAGGTTTAGAAAAGAGCAACAAAGACGATCAAGGTTATGGAATGGCTTCCATATGAGGGGAGACAAAAAAGATTAGGACTGTTAATCCTAGAAAAGAGATGGCATGGAAAAAAAGTGAATAGAAAAGTGTTATTTGCTTTTTCCCAAAATACAAAAACCAGTGGTTACCTGATGAAATTAATAGGCAGCACATTTAATGCGAGCAAGAGGAACTCCTTTTTCACACAATGCACAGTTAATCTGTGGAATTCTCTGCCATGGGATGTTGTGAAGGCCAAAAGTGTAACTGGGCTCAAAAAAAGAACTAGATAAGTTCATAGAGGATAGATCCATAAATGGCTAATAGTAAAGATGGTAATGACCATAACCTCAAGGTCAGGGCCACCCTAAACCTCTGACTGCCAAAAGCTAGGAGGGGTAGACAGAGGTGGATCTCCAAATTGCCCCATTCTGGACACTCCTTTTGAAACTCTGGTATTAGCCACTGTCAGAGACAGGATATTGGGTTAGAAGGACCATTGGTCTGACCCAACATGGCCATTTCTATAGTCTTAAGAGTTTAACCCCACACATAGAGCATCAAGTGCTTGGCTTTGTATTTTGGTACTAATCCAGCATCAACAAAAGAGTTTGGAGAATCACCAAACTCCCTGGGTTACCTCGAGAGAAGATTAGTTCACTTACAATCAATCCTTCTCAATGAACTCAGTGCTTAGGACGTGGACTCACCCACTCAGGTATGGGACAGGTATAAGCCATACTTACCAGTGCAGTCTGGATGTTCCGTGATGTGTTTGGAAAGTTTGAGCTTGCACGCCTAGATACCTGGATTCAGGTATACTCTTCAATAGTAGTCAATTCACACCCTTTGTGCCCACATCTGCTCTCTGTTCCACTAGTGCAACTCTGCTGGCAGTACTTAATGTGGTCTGAAAAAAGTGTGTAGGGAGATCTGTCACAGGCTAGAAGCAGCAGCTTTGGTAAAACAGTGCTTAAAGTATGCTCCTAAGCAACGTGGCTTTTGGGGGTGGCAGGTCTGTGACCTTTTGCAATGTACCCCCTTCCTTGCAGCTCTCAGCACTGGCCATTGACATCTGATCTATCCTTCATCACTTCCTGTCCCAGACTGTACTGGATATCTTCTTAAATGGTCCATTTCCATTTAGTGGTGATGGAGCACCTGCCTCTCATCGATCAGGAAAAGGATAAAAAGGTCCTTGGAGAGGCTGCACGAGAAGCAGCCAATAGGAAGGAGCTTCATGGCAGCCAATCAGGGCCTAGTAAGCCAGTATAAAAAGGAGCTGCAGCATGACAGATGCTGTGTACACACGATCACTTTATTGCGCGATAAGGCTCCTTATCGCGCAATAAAGCTGCCTGCGTACACACGATCATTTTTCTTGTTGTGCGGCAACACCCTGTTGCTGCGCAACAGTTAAACCACTCAAATCGAGAGTGGTAGCATTACCGCGGAACAGCTGTTCCACGGTAATGCTCATGTGTACGTTGTTTGCGATTTAGACAGCCTCCGGAAATGTCCCAGAGTGCCAATCGAGGCCACTCTGGAACATTGGAGCTGTCAAATATGTCAATTTCACTGCTCTGGCTGATTGACTTTTATGGGAGCTGCCAGGTTCGGCGGCTCCCCTGGACTGAGCTAGGGGGCTGGCCCGAACCAGCAGCCTCACCAGTTCGAGCCAGCCCCCTAGCTCAGCCCCCGGGCTTTGGGTGGCAGCGGGAGATCCTGAGCTAGGGCTGAGCTAGGGGGCTGGCTGTGGGCAGTGCATGGTGGGACAGGTGCCCACCATGCACTGCTCTTGTATCGCAAAGGAGCGTTCGCAAAGGGTGAACGCTCCTTTGCGATATAACCAGAACGTGTGTACACACCAAAGCGCTATATTTATAGCACTTTCCTTGTCCCGCAATAGCTTATTGCGGGACAAGTTTGTCGTGTGTACATAGCCAGAGACGCCCAGGAGCTTGAAGGGGAAGAACTGTCAGCACCCTGAACAGAGGAGTGGCTGATTGCTGGGACTCAGCAGAGCCAAAGGCCCTGAAGTCAGGGAAGGGAAGGTACCGGGGCTCTGGGGAAGAGGTCCAGGGAAATCAATGGAGGAGTTGCACAGGAGAAGAAGTGGAACGCTGCCGCAGAAGACTGCCACACACATAGGATCCCTGGTCCAGGACTGAGAGTAGAGGGTGGGTCCGGGTTCCCTCTGTACCACCGACTCGTAGCAGACTGCGGTGGCCACAGGGGGATGTGCACTTTTCCCAAAGTGATTGCTCCATATCTGACCTCTCAGTCCTCATCCTCAAAGGAAACCAGCACAACACCTTTGAAAGGTAACCCTGGGCACCTAAATTCATAACTCTGCTAGACACTAAAAACATGGACTCCACAGGGAGACTGGTCTGATGGCTCCTTGAAACCATTTGGAACACACCCTGCTGCCTGCTAATCCGTACATGTCCACTTCCTTGTAAGTGGTCTCCCACAACCTATGTTAACTCCTTCTGCTTAACAATCTGGCCTGACTTGTATTTGTCTCTGACACTCCGATTTCCTTCTGGAGACCTGAAGAAGAGCTCTGTTCAGCTTCAAAGCTTGCACGTTCCACCAACAGAAGTCAGTCCAATAAAAGATATTGCCTCACTTATTTCGTCACCTTCATTAATGCCAACCATACAGCCATCCTGCCTTGCTGACAGCTGGCATCATCTGCCATGCCAGGGCGCCCTTTCCAGTCAGTCCTACTGTCAATGAGCCCACCATTCGGCTGATCTGTCAACAGATGGTGGCTATCCTCTGCAAGCTGTTGGCTATTTAAGGTGTCGGAAAAGAAAAGCAGTGTGCACCTGTGTGACATGCATTAGAAAATTCTGCTGTTGCCCCTATTTAACTGCCAGGGTTATTCTATCGCCAGTGGGAAAGTACCATTTAGTTTAACAGACAGCTGGACCAACAAGGATTAGAGACACAATGAACCATGCCATTAAAAAATGGGTGAGACCTTGAGCTGTTTAAATCTTTTCTGCTCCTGATAATGCCAGCTTTCCCACCCAGCATACCCCATCATCCTTTTGATGTCAACTGGAGGCACTGGGTCTAAAGCAGCCATCGATGTTGATTATGCCTAATCAGTCTCTAATGCCCTCTTAAATCCTGATTAAAGGAGAGTTCTTGAGTGCGTCCCAACATGGAGACAGTGCTGGCTAAAAGAGACACGAAAAGGTCCAGGATCAAAAGGAGAGAGTGCTCGCCAGGTAATTCAATACAGTCCAGTTCACTTAACACCGGTGCCAAAGCTCCCATTATCAGCTGACACAAACTGCAGCCACCTTCAGAGAAAAAAGAGGCATCACTCAACACTCCGCTCCCAGGGTTTGACTGAACTATGGATTTCCCTCACGGGGTCTGAGACTGTTCCAAAGGACACGGATGAAAATTAGGAGTGAATCCATGGAAATCAACAGTGTTTGTAAAGGGGAAAACACAGCCCCTGATCGCCACTGCCTTGCGCCATGGGAAGTCACTGGACAAAGATGATTGACCTTGCATATCAAAGTGTATTTGTCCGGAGCAGAGCTGGACAGTACAGCCTCCTCCCCTGCAATGCCGATCACATCCAGAAGCTCTGGCGTGCTCCAAGTGCAGAAGCGTGGCACCATCATGGTCAGCTGGGAAGATGTGATGTGAGCTCTCTGCACCGACTAAGCAGGAAGTGAAATTTCAAAAATTCCTAGGATGTTAAAGGCAAAGGGGTAGATGACTGCGGGACAACTAAGTTCAAACTGGTGGCCAGAGAGGTCAGGATGGGCATTCTGGGACACTTCCTAGAGGCCATTTACCATGACAGAACCAAGCACCGTGTCTTTACTGTTGCTCTGTGAGTAAAAGTTTGGCACAAAAAACTTTATCACTCTCATTGAGGTGGTTTTATGATGTCGCAAATTCAAGGGAGTTGGATAAGCAGGGGGTGACTGTAGTGTGCACACCAAACACAGAAAGCTGACTTCGGTCAACAAAGGTCTGTAGTGGAGAGCAGGCCAAAGTGTAGAGCCCCTAGAGAGCTTTAATTCGAGCAACAGAAGCAGCACCCCCTGCTCTGGAAGACCGGAGTGCGGTCCCCAGTGTGCCTGCTAACGTGGCCATCACATAAAAGGGGCTCCTGTAATACACCAGTGGGTTATACAGGGAACCTTAAATCATGATTCATTCACTTTGTCCAGGTATCAAGGCCTGCATACAGTGTAAAGCTGTGGAGAATGAGGCCCTCCATGTCAGATCACAATTAGACCGGGCCCCCTAAGCCTGATGGGACGTTGTCTTAGCAAAATTTATGTGGAACAACGGAGGCATTTGCTTTCCATGGTTCTTTTGCAGGCTGTTTAGTCCCCCAGATTTGTGTTGGGTATCCTTTATGGGATCTTAGCAGCTGAAGATGGGAAAGACCCAGTGAATCATCAAAACCATTTTCATGGAAGAAGTGGCAGACAGTCTCTGACAGTGGACATCCAAGTGCGATATTTGTTTATCTGAGAGCAGCCAGGCTCCTAGCCTCATGCAGCATGGAAGCTAGCAGAGGTGTGTATCCTTGAACTTGATCCCAAATCCTTAACAGCCTACAAAAGTGTCTCTAAAGACTTAACACAGAAGTAAACGATACCAGTGATCTGCCAGTGTCCTCTCTCTGCCACAGTGTGGTCTGGCCAGCATTTGCCAGATGTGGGGAGGAAGGGGAGAAAGCAGGACAGCAGTTGCGATGAAGGCCAGCTTGTTCTGAATTTGGGGTTAATAGAAAGTTGGCCCAAGCATGAGCTGTCACATACCAGAAAGCACCATACAAGCCCCCTTTACCCAGTTTAGCTGAGTTACAAGAGGCTGTCCTGGAATGCAGAGCCCTGGGAACTCCTCCGGTGTTAATATCTGACCCAAACATAGAAAGCTGCTGTGGAAAATGCCACTAACCCTAAAAAGCTCATACACGATGAGCCACTGGCAGACTCCAGGAGTACTCTTTTAAAAAGAAAAGTAAATTTAAGGATTGTTAAATGGATCCGGGCCTAGATTCTCAAAAGTATTTCCATGCCCATTTCCTGTGGGAGTTAGGCACTTTGAGGATCTCTGGGCCCAGGTTAGTAGACCTACAGACTGAAGTCCTTTGCAGAGTCCAGACAAGAGCAGCCCACATTTTGTTTACCCCGTTGCTCTGTGAATGTGTCTTAAGGTGACCACACCATTGGGTCTGAGCCCTTTTTTGCCTTCTTATGATATATAGGGACAGCCTGAAAAGCCACAACTTTATGTTGCTGTTTTTCTTGTTCATTATATTGTATTGTAATACTGTGTTATTTTCATGAACTAACAGATTCAGTATTGGACTGAGCAACGTGAGCGATGCATGGCCACATTTTATTTCATAAGCAAAAGAAACCAAATAAACCATCTACACAGTTTATATTGCAAAGATCACAGTTGAAAGGCAAGCCCTGATGTATGAGACTCTGCATATTCCCAGAGCAGGATACTTGATGAGATTATGTAACTCATTGGTTGGTGTGTTACACAGCCCCCTCTGTGACACATCCACAGAGAACAGGAGGCTATAAGAGTATGTGTACACTGGGAGCAAACCTTCTAATCCCGATCCACAGCCTCATGTTATCAGAGACTCTATAAACAGAGCCTAGCTTTTTAGTTCAGCCTATAAAGGCTCAAGAGACCTGATTCAATCCTTGGTTGTAGCCAATATAAGCTATGTCTACACTAGAAAAAGATAGGTCAACTTTGTTAAGTCGACTTAAAACCGACTTTATTAAGTCGATTTAACAAAGTGGTTACCCTGAATGGGGACTTAGTAAGTCAACCTAACTGCCCTTAAGTTGACTTAATAAAATCGACTTAAGGGTTAATTCATATCCGCACTGTGCTTAAGTCATCCTAAGGAGTCGACTTAAGGGTTAGGTCGACCTAACCGGTGGTTCTTACTAAGTCGACCTAAGCTTTCATTAAGTCGACTTAAGGAATTTCTTAAGTTGACTTAATAAAAGTCCAGTGTTGGCGGGGAGTAATTTAGGTCGATTTAAGGCTACTTAAGTCGACGTAAATTGCCAGTGTAGACATATCCATAGTGCCTTGCAATCTAAATAGGCAAAGCACACATTTTATCCCCATTTCACAGGTGAGGTACTGAGGCCCAGAGAGATTAGGGCAACAGTTCAGCACAATACATACTTATATCTCCCTCTGTTTAGCATATGCTTATGTAGTACACACTTTAATGGCTGGAAGGCAGTTCTCTAAATGTTTTGCTGAATCAGGGTTTGGCTGACTTACTCAAGATCAGAACCAGAAACTGAATCCAGTTCTTCTGAGTCTCAAGCCATTGCATTAACCACTAGGTGCACCTTTCTTCTTTATTTCTAATTTTCTCCATAAATTAACAGCCTGTTAAATAAATTTTTGGTGGGTGTTGTAAGAGCGATTAGATCTGCCAACCAACAGAACCACACAGAGACTCATATTTCAGTGCCTGCTGTTCTCAGGGCAGCATCCTGACATCTCCATCGAGTTCAGTCCTGTAGAGACGGCAGCTAATGATTTTTCTAACTTGGCTTGAAGTCAGTGCCAATTCTCACACATGTACGTACCTGTAGCGTAAATGTGTCTCCTTAACATACAGTGACCCACAGATAATTGATTGTAAGACAGCAGTTTGACTCACACACTGCATTTGCATCTCAAGGAGGGAGATCCATGCCGCTGGAAATAAGACCATAAGTGATTTCACTGGCAATTTCCCACCCCCATAAGCTCTTTCACAGTCTTTTTCTTTTATTGTGAGATTCTGATCTTAATCTTATTATTAGAGATTGCTCCAATCCCACAGATGTCATTGGGAAGACGAGGAGTATTGGCCTCAACCCTCAAGGGATTGTAGGTCAGAACTTTCGTGAACAGACCTCTACATGGTTATTATTTGTAGGGTACCAATAGAGTGCGTGGTGTTTTGCTAGCATGAAAGGGCCTGATTCTGATCTCACACTGGATTTATCCCTGTGTAACTCCACTGAGTCACTGCTGCTTTAGGACTCAATCCTGCAAGCGGTGAGACGCACGTGAGAATTGCTGAGCACCCTCAGTTCCCATTGACGTTAATGGGAACTGAAGGCGGTCAGCAGCTGTCAGAAGGCCTCAATGCCTTGCAGGATCAGGTCCACAGAGGAGAAATTTAGAAGAGAATCCGACCCAAATTGCCTGCCCTGTAGTCCTCATGGGATGCTGACAAAAGGGACGGGGTGGGACAAAGATGAAAAACAGAGTAATGGGTGATGGTGAATCTAAAAGCCCATCTCAGACCTTGTCTACATTATGGCGGAAGAGGCATCCCTAATGCAAACACCTAGGGTAGATATAATGGCCACCATCTTGACTAACACAGCAGGGTGCTTTCAGGGCTGAAAGCAGAAACTACTCTAGCTTGAGCCACAGCGCTGTAGCATGTCAAATCCTCTATGGATTGTGAGAGACGTTGTCCTTGTACCATGCACTCACCAGTAGCTTACATGACGAGACTGCAGCAGCCTATCAGGAAGGGTACGGTGAACTGGTCCAGTTACTTTTAGCTCTGGAGTAATACATCTACACTATGGGGTTGCATTGGTGCAGAAAACCCAGTGTAGACAGGGCCTAATTACCGGCACTGTTTGGTTTGGATTTTTTTTACCCCTTGCCAGCAGGCCCGGGAACTCTTCAGGGCCATCGGCGGATGTCAGCTTTTCCAGGTCACAGGGCCCCAACAGTCCCTCAGGCGCACAGGGCTCCAGCGGGTCCCAGGTGATGGGCAGCTTGCCTAGGTCACCAAGGGCCTCAGGGAGTCCTTCCCAGTCCACAGTTTTCGGTAGCTCTTCCCAGTCGCTAGAGCCAGCAGCCCTGGAAGGCCTCCGGGACTCCCGCCGGTTGAGGGCTCGGGCAGCCCAGCAGCAGGGCCCAGGTCAAGCCCAGGCCACAGTCTAGGGGCAGAAGCATCCTCCCCCTGCAGTGGCTTTTCTCCAACTGAGCTACTGGGCCACCCTTTTGTACTTCCCCTTTCCATCCTGGCCCCGCCCCTCTGCTTTCGGGGTGGGAGTCCTGTAGTTTCCAGGTCTGTCCAGCAGTGACTCAGGCTCCAAGGAAGGCCACAGTGCTTTGCTACAGAATGAATAATCAGAAACAAAGCCAGGACTCGAAAGGAACTGATATATTTATTCTGGGGGCCAGGTAGAACCGGGAGAACTGGCCAATTTTTTTCTACAGAGGATCTTAAAATGGCCTCATCATTAATATGTTCCAGAGTGGTAGCTGTGTAAGTCTAGTTCAGTAAAACAAACAAGGAGTCCTGTGGCACCTTTAAAGGCTAACAAGTAATAAATGATACATTTGTTAGTCTTTAAAAGTGCCACAAAATCGGTTAGTCTTTAAAAGTGTCGTTTCTCTGCAATAGACTAACACAGCTACCCCTTTGGAACAAGTTTGTTTTGCTGATCATTAATATGTTAGTGCTTAATCCTGAAATGGGCTGAGGGGTTGCAACACCTACCTTTTAGGTACCCTTCTGCCCAGTGGAATTCACAGCCCCAAAGTAGGTGCTCATTGTTTGAGGCGTCTAAAAAAGAAATTCAAAGAAGCCAGCAAGCTGAGCCAGGAGCCACCTCAGCAAGCAGGAAGGGAATCCCGAGGAAACACTTAAGCCCTGCCCCTCCTAAGGAATTGGGCACTGATCACTCTGGACAGAGCCAAGCACAGCAGTGAATCCTCACCTGGAATTAGGCACCTGGAATTGAGCAAGGTCAGCCTGATCCTGCAAAAAACCAAAACAAAACAGAGGGATGGGAAGACATATGATTTTAGCCAGTTGGTTAGAGATTTAATTGAGAACCACATATCCTAGATGAGTTGTTCCCTAACCCCTGGGCTACAGAGTCTTTCTCTCTCTAGCCCAACAAATATGAAGTATTTAACTGAATATAAATCAAAGCAGAACAGCTTCTACATGAGAACGACCCACCCTACAGCAGTGGTTTTCATACTTTTTTTCCTCAGGACCCAGTTGAAAAAAATCATTTATGCCCACGACCCAACAATTACATTTTTGAGCGATGCATGCCAGTTTTTCGGCAGTGGCAGCAGGGAGCCCCGCAACCTAATACCTGAGGGTCTGTGACCCATGGTTTGAATACCACTGCCCGAGAATCCCCTACAACTTGGGGATCAGAACACTGAGGTGGGAGAGGTTGTCTCGGTTCCTGCTTTAAATGAGGCAGAGAAGGGATTCAGATGTGGGTCTCATGGCTCCTGAGTGAATGGCCTGCCCCTGGGCTATTGGCACACCCCGCTCCTGAAAAGTTCCCAGCTGTAATTTGGGCAGGGTAGAAAGCAGAGCACACCTACCCCCCTGAGGTGAGATAGGCAGGGGAATGCCTAGTTTGTGACTTCTGCTTGGTCTTAGCTTTCAGCTAGGATACCAAGAGAATTTAGGAGCCTACAGGGTTAGACAGGAGCTGAGCAGTGGGTTGAGGATCTCAGTGGGGTCGAAATGCAGGACAGTGGTGTCTAAAGTAGCAGTTAGGTGCCTAAATCTCATTGTGGATCTAGCCCTGGGCCCCTTTCAGTAGGGCATTAAGCTACATAGCTAACATCTGTCACGGGTGGCTCATTTTCTTGTCTTCTCCTCTGTACTATGTAATAGGCTGTGGGTAAGAACCCAGGCAAGTTATTGACCAGCTTCGCTGGGTTGACAGCCCTCCACAATCGTCCTGGAGTTTCCAGGAATTAAAGATTAGTTTTTACTTAAAGGTTATGTCATGTGATGAAACCTCCAGGAACACGTCCAATCAAAACTGGCAACCCTCAGCTGCGCAGGACCAGTCTGAACTTAACCCTTCTTGCAGACCCACTTCATTGTGAAAAACCTGCCTAGGCAACAGCTTTATTTAACCTTACAAGAAACAGTGCCATCTACTGGCTAAATCTCAGCACTTCTGGAAAGCTGGATTCAGAGCCTAATTCATTACACCAAACCAGTCCAGAATAATTCCATTCATGTGGGGGAAGATATTCACCAGTGTAAATGAGACCAGAGTCTAGCACTCAGCATATAGGAAAAGATGGAAGCAGGGCTGAGTTAGTGGATCAGTGTTACCCTCCGCACCTGCCTCCATGTGAGCAATCTGACTCATGCAGTCTGCACTCTCATCCACAGCATCAGTAGTGTACGTGTGTGGCAGGGGATGTGTTGTGCTGAATGTGCTAGTGCTGAACAAATGACAGGTATGATTCCTGGCTTTCCCGAAGAGCTTAGAGTCTCCAGAGGTGAGGATCTCTCCACAGGCTGTGGCAGAGAAGGAGGACTTTTGAGTTATTTAAGGAAACAGAACTGGCTTATGAGTGAGAGTAGCAGATAGAGCAGAGCGAGGACTCAAATGAATTTCCTTGTCATTAACATCTGTGAAGTTGCCCATAAAGGGTTTCTTTGACATTGGGATTGTGCCTTCTTTGTATTTCTGATGCATAAGGAAGTGCTGGATGAGTGTTTGGTTTAGTTTGCCAATAGCTAAAGGTTGGAGGATAGGGTATTTTTTTTGGTTTGCTTTTTGCTTTAAAAAGGCCAGGAAAATGAAGTCTGATCTCTCCTGATTTTGCAGGAGTGCTTGATTGCATCTCAGAGCATGGATATGTTGCTGGCTCTCACGCCTGAATTGAAGAAGGATTGCTGAGTCTTTTATCAAAGCCTTTCTTCCTCCACAAAACATTTTAGTCACTAAAGCTAAATAAGTGTGAACTAAACCAAATCAAAACCAAAAATCCCTCCCACCCCCCCATGAGAACTTTTAAGCAGTCTGACTAAAATTCCCAACCTGTCCCTCTGTCTGAAGTTTCAGGGCTTTTATGATGCCATCACACTAGTCCCACAGAGTCGCTGAAGTTATATGAGACCCAAATTTCTAGTGCAGAAGCAAACAGAAGAATGATTAAAAATATATATATATAAAAAAAATAAAAAAGCGAACTTTTCCAGATTTTCTTTCTCCATCATAAAAAGCAAAAAAGGGCAGAATCTCATTTTTTCCCAGTCACTTTTAATCACTAAATAGTTGACAAATCCCATGAAAGCAAAGGTAATTGGTGCCACATTATGCTATCTGTTCACCTGCATTAAGTAGTAGCCTCGACTATTCCCTCATGGACTAATAATGGATCTGATCCGGTGAGGTGTAGAGCAAACCGTTGGACTTTGAGAAGAATTTTTCACACCCTGAATGCCACAGCTATTTCAACCTATGTTTTAAATGTCGGCCAGATGTCGACTTTGTATCAGCATAGTTATTCCCCTACGGCCCTGGTTTTCAAACGTTTTTTCTCAGTTGAAAATAATAACTTATGCCCACAACTCAGGAATTACATCTATGAGCAATGCATTCCAGTCTTCTGGTGGCGACAGTTAGGGGTGTCGTGACCCAGTACTGGCGGGTCTACAGCCCCGACCCATAGTTTGAAAACCGCTGCCATATGCGAAGAGGAATAAGCTGTAACTTAATGGTATGTCTCCTCTACAGAACCTGTACTAGCATAGCTATGTTGACAATAGTTATGTGGGCATAGCTCTCTGCTATAGACACAACATATGCGAACAGGAGGGTATTTTCTATCAGTTGTAGGAACACCTTCTACCCGAATAACTTTTGCTGCATTCACAGAAGCACCCTTCTGTCGACACACTGGTGAGCGCACGGGGGGTTTGTCTTCACTGATGGCAGCAAATTTGACAGCGGCAAATTCGCGGTCAGCAAAGTGATCTCCCTGATCGACTGATTGGGTCTGTGAAGACCCGCTCAGCCGATCAGGAAGTCGATCCAATAAAACCACCCCAGCAAGGAGCGTAGGGCTGAGTCAGAGGGAAGAGGTTTCCTTCTGACTCAGTCTACTGAAGACACCGCAGTAAGTAGGCGGTAGACAATTGGAGAGAGATCCGCAAGGTGTTTTAAGTACTTTGGGTATCTCCTTTCAATTGCCGCTGAAATCACATGGCAGTGTAGACCAGGGATAAGTGTTTTCTGGGTATAGCTACACTGGTCAGAGGTGTGGTTGTTTCACACCCCAGCTGACATAGCTATGCTGACCCAACTTTTTTGCATAGACCAAGCCTTTCACTGGCATCGCTTATTCCCTTTCTCACACAGGAATAGCCATATCGACTTGCCTCTTGATACTGGTAGAATCATATCCGTTCTATGAGTTGTACTGGGTAATCACAGTATTTCAGTCAAAAAATCATACCCCTAAGCAAAAGAGTTACACTGGTACAAAATCTGAGTGTACACCAAGCCCGAAGCCTGGTCTACGCTAAAAAGTTAGGTACATCCAGTTATAGCACTCAAAAAATCCACACCCCATTGCAACAGAGATAAGTTAACCTAACTCCCAGTGTGTAGGTTGACAGAAAAATTCTTCCAGATTAGGTTAGCTACCACCTTTTGGAGAGGTAGATTGACTGTAGCAATGGGAAAACCCATCCCGTCTGTCTAGACAGCATCTGTACTGACTCACAACAGTGGCACAGTGGTACAGCTGGAGCGTTTCAGGTGTAATCAGTCCTAGATGCACAATCTTTCTGGAATAGGTATGTTAGCTAGGGGTGTGAAAAAATCTCCCTCTGACACAGCCTCACTGTGCTAGCAGAAGCCTTATCATAGAGACACATTTGTACTGGTGGAGAAGTCGTCTTCCAATGTAGCTTATTCTCAGATGGGGAATGTGCTGGGTTTGAGTTCTGTTGTAATTGGCTGTTCTTGGCATGTAGCAGAGCAGCTGCTGGTTTTATTCTTCTTTTAATAGTATTTTTAATTTGGGCACACTGCCTAGAGCGAAAGGTAGGTGCGATTTTGTCTATTATGGGTGTGATTTTTTTCAAGGCATTTTGGAAAGATTTCCTCCCTAGGCATGACTCTCCTCCCACTGATGTCAACGAGAGTTTATCATGGACTTCAATGGGAGCCAAATTAATTCCAAAACTAAATACTTTAGAAATCTACCCTATAAATATCTAAGGCCTTGTCTATGCTAGAAAGAGTTTGCTGGTATAACTGTACCAATATGGTGATATCAGCAAACCCTTCTGGTGGAGATTCAGCCAACCCTGTCTCCTACGAGCAAAATAAAGGCTAGTCTACACCTAACACTTATGTTGACTTAGCTCAGGCTTGTGAAAAATGTCATGCCCTGTGTAGTGTGTGTAACACCCTTGAGATTTAGACAGCACAGCTCCTTTCAAACCTTGTCTGGAGGTAGAGGAAGGGCTGGTTCTTCCCGGCCAAGGAAAGTCAAGGTAGGGAGAGGCCAGCAGCACGGTCATGTGTGTCGCTGTAGGTCTAATCAAAAGGACCTGCAACAAACAGGCCTTCCTATAAAGAAGCAGCTGAGAACCAGCCCAAAGCACAGAAGGGAAAGAGCGGCCAACCAGTGATGCCCCAGGATGGGAGCCAGGATATGCACTGTGCCAGGAATGAATCACCTAGGAAAGACAAGCTGTCGTGGGGCCGAGTATCACTGCCCAGTGGTATAGGGGGCCATGAGTACTGGGGCTTGTGACTTTTTACTGGGAATAAGGAGGGAGGCTGTAGCTAGTTAAGTGAGGAAGTTGTCATTCTGTGCGGGTTTGCTGACAGTGACCGAAGAGGGCACCAGAGGAGTTTGCTGGGGAAAGTCTACAGGCATTAAAGATGACCAGGAGCATCCAAGGCTCACAGCTGGACTGCAGCCCTGCCCCGTGTTCCTGAGCTCTAAGTGTAGACACATTGCTTGGTACAACAAACAAGGAGTCTGGTGGCACTTTTAAAGACTAATAAATGTAGTCATTGCATGAGCTTTCATGGGAGAAAATCCTCTGGAAATTGCTTTGTACGTGTTCATATTGTGGTACCACTGGGCTTGGGGGTCTTCGTGTTGGAAATAACCCTGTTTTACTGCTCCCCTTATTTTCTTCCCCATTGTTTTTCTCCATTCATCTATTAGTAAATAAATAACTCCCTGCCTTATATCTGTTGTATTATTCCAGTGTGTGTGTGTGTGTGTTTACTCCAGAGAGTTGGAACGGGTGCCCCTATGGTCAGAGGGAGTTTCACTGCTGCGTATCTGCATGCACCTTTTCTTGGCCAGAGCTGCCCAGGAGGACACTACTTTTACGCTTGGTGGCTTGTATAGGGATGGGCAGTACATGCACTCATACACCTAACATCACACCCCTTGGGGCACTTCTACACAGAGCAAAGAGACACCTGAGTGGTTTTCCCCTTCATCGAAAAAACACAGAGAGAGGATTACTAGAAGACCTGTGTCCTGGGGTTCAGCTCTCTGCAAGCATGGCTGAGCTGGTGATGGGATTCTCAGAAGAGATGGAACCCAGTGAAATTGCATAGAGCCCCTGGGTGGATGATGGCTTGGCTAGCCTGAAATAGAGGTTCTCAACCTTTTGCAGGCCGCGACACATTTGGTCCTACAGGACACACCAGCCCACCCTCCTCCCCCTCCACCAAATCCAGCCATCTCCCCAGTTCTCTATGACACACTAACCACTGTTTGGCGACACAGTAATGTGTCCCAATAGAGTGGTTGCAAACCACTGACATGAAAAGCAGTCATTGGTTCTGCTGCACTAGATGCTATCAAATACCTTTGGCACTGAATGATCTGGAGAAGACGGTGTTTATCTTCTCCTGGGGGTTTTACCAATTTAGTCACATGCCCCAGAGAACGTCCAAGGCTCCAGTTGCCTTTCAGTGAGTCACAGAGTGGATGGTAGGGGACATGTGAGTGCCTGGTGTTCAGGCACACTTTAGAAAATCATGAGGTTTGGCTGTGTAAAGTCTTGGATTGTTTGGAAGAGGCAACGAGACAAGTAAATCTTCTGCCAGATGTTCGTAAGGCATGGGGGATACATGGTGTCTGGTATTGCTATGGACCTGGAGAAGATATTAACCACCTGGCAGAGGCCATCTGCAGCTATTTCCTTAGGCACATAAATAATTAGTCCCACATTATGAATGAAGTCATGGATCTCATCAAGGGATACCACCCCATACATCAGAAGAAAGGGAATCCACCTTAGGATCCATACTTTAATGTGAGTACACTTTTCGGAAAGGGATGGACCACTGAGCACAAGGAAGATTTCCAGAAATTCATCTGACAACTCATCCACCAAGCCACATGAGCACCGTATCAATGCAAACTGAACTAGGTTAGTCAAACAAACAAGGGGAACGTCTACACTGGAGCCTTAGGTCGACTTAAGGAAGGTTAAGAGGACCTACAGACTGCTGCGTCAACATAGGGCTTTTATTAATGCTTAATGCTTCCTTCAGTCAACTTAATAACACCACATCTGAAGGTTGACCTAAGGCTTAAGTCGATCTTATTAAGTCGACTTAAGTCAGTGTGGAGGGGGAGCCCTTAAGTCGACCTATATTGCCTCCAGGCTCCCCTACCAGCTACCCACAATGCACCACTCCTTTGTCAACATAGCACCTGCCAGTGTGGACGCAGGCAGTCGACAGTGAACTCTCTAAGTCGACTTAACAAGGTCGACTTAAAGTCAACTTAAAGTCTACCTTGTTAAGTCGACTTAACAGATGATCCAGTGTAGACGTACCCAAGGAGTCCTGTGACACTTTTAAAGACTAACACATTTATTTATCACATAAATAAATACTAAACATGCAACAACTAACAATTATTATGTATCAATAAAGACACTGTACAGTTCAAGTGATTCAATTTTATTATTATAAAACATTAAATATTTACAGTAAGCAGTGCCTGCACCAGGGGCTATAGATGCGTGTAGGTGCGTGGCTCAATGCCATAATTTTGTGCAGGAGTGGATGTTACATTGTACCAGGAGGGTCCCTGACCTTCAGAGAACTGCTTTGTGGGAGAATGGGGCAGTGGGGACAGAAAGTGTTGCTGTGGGTGCGGGGGGGAGGGGGGGAGGAGCCTGGAGCAGCTGGGTCTGCAGACCAACCATGGTCTTCAGCAGTTGGGTCTGCTCCTGCAGGATGCTTATGAGGGCATCCTTCTGCTTCTGCCTTCTCAAATTGTTTTCCTTACAATCCTGCCAGCACTCCTGCCTCCATAGTCTAATCTCCCTTGCTGCTGCCTCGTTGGACTGCATCAGCTCCTGGAAGATATCCTCCTTGCTTCCGCGAGGCCTCCTCCTTATCTATCTCAGCCGGTCAGCTGGCGCAGACCACCAACCAGCGAAGGTCGTTTCTATGGAAAAATGAGACTTCGTACGTAGTGCTATTGTTCTCACTTTGGTTAAGGAGCCGGTAATATGCTCTCCCGCCACATTCCGCTGTGCCCACGGGACAGGGCATTGCCGGGGACTGAAAGGGCTTTTGCAAAGGGAGGTTCGGGTTGCCGAGACAAGACACACAGCTCCGTGAACTATTTGCAGTGCTTTGGACGATTAGTTCACACACGACATGGCCATGGAAGGCGATATCTCACTGCTTAGAGTGCCTCTGCAAGCCAGAATGCATATCCTGCATGTCACTGGATATAAGCCAGGACCATACGCAGCAGGCTTGTGCGCAACCATGGTTCCCACTGCCGTGCTTTGCACCTGGCGAGGGAGAGTATCCCTCTGTGGGGGAGGGGAAACAGTTGCTCTCCCATCAAATTTAACTAGGAGGCTGTGGAAGTACATCGAGGACACCTTCAGTGAGCTCAAAGGAGAGGATTTCTTGAGAATTACACCATGCATTGATGCACTGCTCGTGTAATGCGGGGTAGACGCCCCCCATCCAAAAAAAAAAAGAAAGGATGAATCTTAAAACACCCATCTCCCACCCCCTCTTCATTTGCCCGCAAGGCTTATCCAGCAAGCACAGAAGCCAGTTCCGATTAAACTTTCCAGAGCTCCCCTCTACTGCATCTGAAGACAGCATGGAGAAGGAATCTGGGCAGCACAGGTCGGGTGGCGTGGAGAACAGCTCCTGGCTCCCTAGATCGGCTGCACCGCTTTCACCCTCCAGGTCATCCTCCACCTCCACTTCCTCGTCTACGAATTGCTCGTCACAGTCTGCTCCGGTATCCTTTTCATGGGGGGGTGCCGACATGTCTACAGGAGCTTTTGGGGTGGTTGTGGGATCCCCGCTCAGGATTGCTTCCAGCTCCTTGTAAAATCAGCATGTAATCAGCGCTGAGCCGGAGCACCGGTTTGCCTCTCTGGCTCTGTGGTACATTATCCTCAACTCCTTCACCTTCGACCTGCACTGAAGAGTGTCTCTCTCATACCCCTTCTCTGCCATGGCCCAAGAAATCTGGCCAAAAATATCGAAATTTCGCCTGCTGCCATGTAACTGTGCCTGCACAGCAGACTCTCCCCAGATGCCTATGAGATCAAGCACTTCAGCTGTGGTCCACACTGGAGCACGTTTGCTGCATTGAGCCGTCATTGCTCTTGGAGATCACAGCTGCACTCCACGCTGAACAAACAGGAAGAGTAACAATTGAAAAATTCCTGGGAATGATGGGAGGGTGGGTACAGTCACGTCACAGCCACAGAGCACAGGAGGAAGAGCAGAAGGGATGGAATTAGAATTCTGGGACATTTTCGGAGGCTTTATATTGTGGGGCAACCGCACACACACGAACTATCGTGGAACGGCTGTTCCGCAGTAGCCGCTAGCACCCCTCGTTTTGGTGGTTTACATGTTGCGCGGTAAGACGTCTGTTACCACGCAACAACATGGATTTGTGTTTGGACGCTGTCTTTGTTATCGCGCGATAATGAGCGTTATCGCGCAATAAATTTGTAGTGTGTACAAGGCCTAAGTTATTTCTTCCCCTAGGCCACCACAAGCATATCATGGAGCTTGGGAGTTTTCGAAGGGTATCTCACAGATAACCTGAGATCTAAATGCATTACATTTAAAAAAAATAGTTTGTCTAATATTTTGCCTTTTGGTCAGCTCAGTTTTTTTCAAAAAAATTAAAACATTGATAACTTTTTTTCATGAAAAGTCACTATTATTCATGAAAATGTTCACAAGTTTTCTACTCTAATTTGTATCCATTCTCCCCCATTTCCTCTAGTCAGGGGCATGTTTTGCACAAAAAAACCCCGATGCCTGATATAGCCCTATTACTAATAATGACCATCAGGATCTGTGAATGGTTTCCACAATGCTAGAAAACTGGCATTTCTTGGTGTGTACAAATATTTAATTTTTGATTGTGGCTGAAACTTTAAATACTACCAATAGAATTTATTTAACTCTTTATATCCTCAACATGCTGTGGAAACATTAATTAATTAATAAGAGATAATTAAAGGGTATTAAATATGTCCTTTCAAGCAAGGGGACTAATAAATCTCATTTGAAATGCACTGGGATGCAGTGCAGCAATCTTATGTATCTTTCTAACTTTAAATTATTTTTCTTTAATATTGATTCGGCAGTAGCCTGCTTGTTACCAGCAGCTACAATCAAGCTTCTCTTCCTGACACGCATTACGCTGTATGTCTAGTGCACAGGAAATAGGGTTTGAAGCTCACAGTTAGGAGTAAAAGCTAAAACTGAGGATTTAATGAAGCTGGGGATTGAGTGGCTAGAGTGGTTCAGTGAAGCAGTAAATGCAAACACATTATCACCTGAGAACTTGCTCCAATTTCACACCAATTAACTAGGAATGAGAGGGGCGGGTTTGTGCTGGACACAGAGATGGCTGATAAGCTGAATGGGCAGAAATGGTTCATATGCAGAGCTCCTTGTGCCCAAATTCCAGCACTTTTCTGTCTTCAGGAGACAGCCTGTAGTTACTGGAGGAACTTTTATTAGCAGAATCTGAAGAAACGGGGCCGCCCCGTGCCTGTAAGGGAAGTGAAGGTGGAAAATAATAAAGCAATTCCTGCTAATCTTAGTTCTGCGACAGAGGGGCATATGCCAAGGGCGGGGAAGTGGCAAAGAAAGCGCATTGTGAAAAGCAGAGAAAAGAGCCCAATGCAGAGAATCGTAGGTCTCTCAGGAAAGCCATTTGACAGAGCTGCACTAATGCCAGGCACAAGAGTCCCTGTGCAATCTGCTCCAGGCCTTGCAACATATTTTGTCCCAGGATCTAACACAGCCCAGTTCAAAGAGCTCCCAAAGCCACACTTAGGCTTACATTGACCTCACTTCTTTCTCAGGTGCAGCCACTTGGAAACTCTGCCTGACAGTTCAGTAAAAACTTGGTGGATTAAAGGCATGTCTACACTGAAAACTTACAGGGCGGAAAGAGGGTTTGTGTAGCCACATTATGTCGATGGGCGAGAGCTCTCCCTCGACATAACAAAACCACCTGAAACTCACCTGCCAACATAGTGCTGTCTACCGCTTCCGACAGCAAAACCTATATCACTCAGGGCTGTTTTTTCACATCTCTGAGTTTTGCCAGCATACGGGCCAGTGTGGACGAGGCCTAAGAAAAAATTCATCTGTTTTAACACAGCTATTAACAAGTCGTCAAGGGAGTGAGCAGAGAGATTGAAGTGTTCCCCTATTGGTTTTGTAGTGTTGCAATTTCTGATGTCAGATTTGTGTCCATTTATTCTTTGGCGCAGAGACTGTCCTGTCTGTCCAATATATAAGGCAGAGGGGCATTTCCGGCACATGATGGCATAAATCACATTGGTGGATGAGCAGGTGAACGAGCCCTTGATGGAGTAGGTGGCTTGATTAGGCCCTGTGATGGTGTCATCAGTGTAGATATGAGGGCAAAGTTGGCAGCGTGGTCTGTTGCAGGGATATGTTCCTGCTTTAGTGTTTCTGTTGTATGATCTGTAGTTGCTGGTAAGTATCCTTTTAAGGTTAGGGGGCTGTCTGAAAGCAAGGAGACGTCTGTCTCCTAAGGCTTGAGAGAGTGAGGGATCATCTTGTAAAATAGGCTGTAGATCTTTGATGCTGTGTTGAAGAGCTCTGGCTTGGGGGTTGTAGGTGGTGACCAGTGACGTTCTGTTGTTGTTTTTCATGGGCTTCTCCTGCAGTAGTTGACTTCTGGGTACCCATCTGGCTCTGTCAATTTGTTTCTTCACTTCTGCGGGTGGGTACTGTAGTTTTAAGAATGCCTGGTAGAGATCCTGAAGGTGTCTGTCTCTGTCTAAAGGGTCAGAGCAAATGCGGTTATATCTTAGGGCTTGACTGTACACAATGGATCGTGTGGTGTGTCGAGGATGAAAGCTCGAGGGATGTAGGTAACTATGCCGATCAGTAGGTTTGCGGTATAGGGAGGTCTTTATGTGCCCATCGCTAATTTGCACTGTAGTGTCCAGAAAGTGGATCTCTTGTGTGGAGTGTTCCAGGCTAAGTTTGATTGTGTTGTGGAAATTGTTGAAATCTCTATGGAAATCTTCAAGGGCATCTTTACCATGGGTCCAGATGATGAAGATGTCATCAATATAGCATAGGTAAAGTAGAGGTGTTTTGGGATGAGACGTGAGGAAACGTTGTTCTAAATCGGCCATAAAGATGTTGGCATATTGTGGGGCCATGCGGGTACCCATAGCAGTGCCACTGACTTGAAGGTATAAATTATCTTCAAATCTGAAATGGTTGTGGGTGAGTACAAAGTCACAGAGGTCAGCCACAAGTTTAGCTGTGTCATCATCTTGGATAGTTCTTCTAATAGCTTGTAATCCATCCTTGTGTGGGATGTTAGTGTAAAGAGCCTGTACGTCCATAGTGGCCAGGATGGTATTTTCTGGAAGACTGTCAATGGATTGGATTTTTCTCAGGAAATCTGTAGTGTCTCTCAGATAGCTAGGTGCATTGATAGCGTAGGGTCTTAGGAGGGAGTCCACATAGCCAGATAATCCTGCTGTAAGCGTGCCAATGCCTGAGATGATGGGGCGTCCGGGGTTTCCTCTTTTATGTATTTTTGGTAGTAGATAGAACATCCCTGGACGGGGTTCTGGCGGTGTGTCTGCCTTGATTTGTTCTTGTGCTGCTTTGGGGAGTTTCTTGAGTAGGTGTTGTAGTTCCTTTTGGTATTCCTCAGTGGGGCCAGAGAAGAGTGGTTTGTAGAACGTTCTATTGGACAGCTGTTTATAAGCCTCCTGATCGTAATCCGATTTATTCATGATGACGACAGGAGGTGCCATGGAAAAGATTCTGGCACAAAGCCACAAAAAAATATGGAGGTAGGCAGAATGTGCCAAGAGGTTGCCCCATTGATAAGCTCTAAGGCACAATAGCAAGCTGTCTGATTTAATCTATCTATCAGGGTGTTTCTAATGCACCCAATTGTGGTGTTTGAGCACCACCAGCCCATTGATACACAGCAACCACTCAGCTGTAAGACAGAAGGGAATGCATCTTCCCCTTCCTATGATACCAAGAGAGTGCGTGGACATGTTTATCAGTTGTTGTTATCACTGCTGGTGGAGTACACCCCAGTCCTTCAAAGAGAAGTTAATGTGACTCCATGAGTAATATTTAGGACTGAGACTTTAATTGCTGTCTCGGGGAAGGCCATTACTGTGGAAAGCTGCTGCAGAAATGAGCCTTTACATTTTGCTCTGATAGTTAAAATCAATGGGTATGTCTACACTAGAAAAAGTTAAGTCGACTTAGTCCACTTTGTTAAGTCGACTTAAGGGCTACTCCCCGTCCACATCGTCCTTAAGTCGACTTAAGGTGTCGACTTAAGGCTTAAGTGGACCTAATGGGCGGTTGTTACTAAGTCGACTTAAGGAATTCCTTAAGTCAACTTAATGAAAGTCAGGTGTAGACATGGAGTAATTTAGGTCAACTTAAGGGTCCTTAAGTCAACCTAAATTGCTAGTGTAGACGTACCCAGTGGTCTTGCTAGTGGATGATTCTGTTGGTTTGTCCCTGACCCCACATGATTGAACCCCTATACTGTCCACTCCAGTGTGCCTGAGGATGTATGTGTTATAGGTTATAGCTCATAGAAAGACAGGCAGCCCCCCATTCCCAAAACTAGGGTCCATCTTAGGGAATCCCTGGATTCTGATAGTCCAGTTGCAGAGCCTTTTGGGGCTTTTACTCATGAATATTCACAAAAGGGGAGCAGCTTTCGCAAAATACCCCTGGGATGACTCAGTGGAAAAACATGAGCCGACGGCTGGAGGCCAAGACCCAGAAAGCTATTTAGGCTTCTAATTTCCAAGTCAGGCACTTAAATACCTTTGTGGCTCTGGGCCTAAATCCGTGAGCAGAAGCAGTAACACATTCACAGATCTCTGATGTGAACCAGTCATGAGAGGGGGACAGACACCCCTGCTGCATTACTGTGTGTTACACTTCCCTGCCCACCCCAATGTGGGAAAACTCATCCAGAGTTCCCCAGCAGTTCAGATCCCACTAGGGGCCTTCTGTGGAAAATGAACCCAAAACCACAGGCTCTCAAAGCATGAATCTCTGCTCCCTGGAGTGCCACATTTATCCAGCAGATTCCCACATTCCAGTTGCTTAAGGCAGCGGTTCTCAACCACTTTGTCGAGACACATTATTTTGTCGCCACACAGCGGTAAGTGTGTTGCAGAAAGCCAGTGGAGAGACTGCCGTTCTTCGGGGTGGGCGGGCCCCAGGGCGAATCACCCTATACAAGCCCCAGCCCCCCTGCACTGAAATGCCACTGAAACACGACGTCCCCCTGCGCTGAAATGGTGGGGCCCATATGGGACAGCACTGGACCTGCCGAACTGCGTGGCCCAGGGCAGTTGCCCCACTCACCCCCCCACAAGGACAGCCCTGGGTGGAGGGGGCCTGGATGCAGCTGGGGGTGTGAGTTGGTGTGTCCTGGAGGGTCGTACACGCTGCCAAGCATGTGACAACCTGCAAAAGGTTAAGAACTGCTGGCTTAGGGCACAGTTACGAAGCCCTACAAATCATGCAAGTGTAGAAATAGCTACAAATCCTTTTCTGAAAACAGCGGTAAATGTCCCGTCTCATGTACTGTACGCGGCTCGGTGCTCCAGCACCTGTGCAAATCCACAGTGTCGTTCCCACTTCCCTTGGCAGCCTGTAATTACCTGAATGGTAACAATTAAACGATGGAGATATACGTGATGGGTTTATCACGCATAGACAAGGTAATCCCCATGAGCGTGCAGAGCCAGCTGGAGCGTGAAGCCTGGGAAACTCAGTCGGAGCTGACTGGCAATTGTTACCAGTTTCAGATGACTTCAGTGCTCAGGAACGGTGCCAGAGAGAGGCCTGTGGTGAACGTCATGCCTCACTGCACAGAACAGGTACGGCAGGAGCTGGCTGGTTGTCTCCATGACTGTGCCCTGGAGGGGCTATCTTTCTGCGGGGGGGGAGCAAAGGGAACTCAGACACCTGTTCAGTCCAAGTCCCCTCTGCTAATTATTTATAGGAATTTGGTAAATTGATCAAGCACCATTTTTATTTTCTGTTCTAATCCCTACCCCACCAGCCATTGGTGTAAAAGCCCATTGGATCTCTTTTATTGGAACAACTTCTCCTGGTGAGAGACGAGATTTTGAGAGCCTGAAGGGATGCTCCATGTAAGCTCAGAAGCTTGTCTTTCTCACCAACAGAGGCTAGTCCAAGAAAAGCTGTTACCGCACCCTCGTCTCCCTTAACATCCTGGGCCCAACACAACTATCACAACACGGCATACAACTGTCATATTCTCTCTGTCTTCCATACTTCCAGGGCCCCAGTCACGGTGGGATCTGAGGACGGGATCCACAGAGGCCCCTAAGCGGTGCAATGCTGAGCATCACGTCACCGAACTCTTAGGTGCTTGGAAAATCTCAGGAACATCACTCTTCCCAGGTTCGCTGAAAATGAGTGGGTAGGCACCAAGGAGGAGACAAGCTATAAACGCCAGCACTCTAGGCAGGAACCACCTAAGCTAGCCAATGGGAGATACTAAAGACAAGTAAGACCCTCCCCTCTCTTGGAAATAGTGCTCCAATCACCGAACCAGGCTCACACATGACTTAGGCAGCCAAACGCTTCTCATTCCCCGGTTTGTGAATCCCACCAGGGCGGAGATCGGAGATCCAGATCCAGATGCATAGAGTGAGGTGGTAGAAGGCAGGTTCAGAGATCACATCATAGGCCCTGAGGGAACTTTTATTTGAAAATGTAGGTGCTGAGTAGATTTAGACACATAGGGAGATTTGCCCATCGCAGTGGCTTTAGGCACTGGGCCTAAGGCACATGAATACCTTCATGGATCCCACACTTAGCTGTTTTTATTGCATTGACCCTCATCACAGCTCTGTAGATAAGGCAGTGAAATTATCCCTATTTTACAGAAAGAAAACTGAGGCACAAAAATGGTAAGTGACTCGCCCAAGGTCATGCAAAAAGTCTGTGGCAGAGCACAGAATTGAATGTAGGTTTCCTAAGCCCTAGGCCAACACACGAACCAGTGGACAGTCCTTCCTCTGCTATCTTACCCTTTGATTCCAAAAGGGTAGCCGTGTTAGTCTATTGTAGAAAAACAACAGAGTCCACAGGACTCTGTTGTTACCCTTTGATTGTATGCTCGGTGGAACAGAGACCACCTTTTTTGTCTGCATTTGTACAGCACCTAGCACAATGGAGACCTGGGCCCATGACTGCAGTTCCTAGAGGCTTGTGCAATAATAATAATTTCTTTTCTGTTTAGATTCTTATACTCTCACCATGCCAGACCAGCACCTGATTATTATTTCATATTTTATGTTACAGTACTGGCCACAGAACCAATCAGTAGCAGGGCCCCATTGTGAATAGCGCTGTACAAAAATATATAAAGACATGGCCTGTTTCCCAAAGAGCTTTACAACTAACAGTAACGAAACAAATAGTTAAGAACATCAGAAATCTCACACTGGCCATGTAATAAAACGGGTGTTTACAACTCCGGTGATTTTTTGGGGGAGTCTCGCAATATTTAGTATTTTTCTCAAAGCACCAGCTGCTGGAATCATGTGATAGCCCCAGCTTTAATTTCTTTGCCAGAAAGAGTGTTTCTAGCTGTCATGGTTGCTGAGAAAAGCTGGAAAATGTGAAATCCAGAGGATCAAAACCCAGAAAGCAGATAAAATGACCCCAGAAAGCCTTATTTTTCAAAACTCATGCGCTTTAAGCCAGTCTTATGATCTTTTAACATTAGTGAGTCTGCTGACACAGAGAGCCCGTGTCTTTGCTCTGATCCAGCCCCTTTGCACTGCATCAGAGGGGCTGATAAGTTGGTGGATCCTCCAGGGGAAGCAAAAGGGAATTTCCAGCTAGTGTAGAGCCAGTCAGCACACCCATGATCCCATGGGGAGAATGTGGCATCATTGAGGGTAACTGCAGCCCTATGGCTCCATGGCTATGCTGAGCTAGTATACAACTTGTCATCTCTGGGCGCACAGCTGAGCAGTGTACTTTTCAGCAGGCATGAGGTGTAGAAACAACCACGGAACCACTATCAGTCTTCATATGACTGCACCTGGGGAATGCTGGCTGAGAAAATCAGCTGTTGTTCTTTTCCTGTATAAAGAAATGCATATTTCATCACAATTAACACAACTTTGATGCCTGGATTGTCTGGGGCTCCATCTCAATTTATTGCCACTGTTACTGGTGGCAAATATTGATCCATATATTTATGGATCAATGGAATATTTTAAATAAATGACCCATTACTGTGGCTCATTGGGTGCGTCTACACTTCGAAATTAAGTCGACTTAAGCTTGCTTAAATGGACTTAATTTAATCTGCATCTACACTACATTTTCCTTAAGTCGACTTGAGCAGCTGCTTAAGTCGACTTAAGGAAAATTAAAGTTGACTCTCTTAAACCTCCTTTTAAGTCGACTTTTCTGGCTAAGTCGACTTAGCCAGTGTGGACGTGGAGTAGTCCTAAATCGCCATTAAGTCGACTTAGGGGGCTTTAGGGCTTCCCCACTGCCCTCCCTGCCAAGGTGGCTGGCGCAGCCACAGCCTGGCGTGCCCCCCCACAGGGCAGGTACCCGGGTACAATGGGGCAAATGCTGAGCCCCCATGGCACTTGGCAAGGGGTGCCCCCCCGCCACCATGGACCTGTCCCAGGTCCACTTAGCCCTTAGAAGTCGATCTAGGCGTCCAGTGTGGATGCTCTACGTCGATTTGGCAGGGTCCCCTCTAAGTCGACTTAATTTTTTAATGTGGACATGCTAAATCGACTTAAATTAACAGGTGTAGACATAGCCATTAAGAATAAAATGTTGTATGCATAGTTTTATGGGGAAGGCACACTGTTAAGAATGATGGATTTATGGTTAAAGTATGTCCACATGTGGAGCTGTTTTGGATCATTATGTGCACCTATATCATTTTTTATATTAATTTGCAGAAGACATTTGTGCTGTGTGTATATTTTAAGGTTTCTGAGGAAAGATGACGATGTTGTGATCAAGTTTGCATTTCTTGGCATGGAATAAGAATAAAGTGCATATGTGCATGATTGAGCAGGGGAGGATTTAAGTTAAGCCCACATTTTTAACAGCGAGAGTTAGAACATTACCAAAGAAAATGGTGTATTCATCATCTCTTGAAATCTTCATACCACGACTGGATGCCTTACCAGAAGATATGCTTTAATCAAACACAATATACTGCGCTCTCCACAGGGGTGACTGAGGGAAATTCTATGTCCTGTGATACACAGGAGGTCAAACTAGATGATCTAAACAAACAAGGAGTCTTCGGGCACTTTTAAAGACTAACAGATTTATTTATCGCATGAGCTTTCGTGGGAGAAAATCCCACTTCGTCAGACGCTTTGAAGATGGGAAACTTACAGAATGGGAGGAAATTAAATGCAGGGGAGCGTATGACATAGGCTCAGGTCTGGCTGTAACCGTAAATTTAAAAAAGCCAAAGAAAACCCCAAAACAAACTGGCTTTTTCTCATCTTCTGCTTCTCCCCTGCTTCAAAAAAGAAAAAACACAGAGCTCTAAAGAGTTTCCTGCCTCTCTCTATGCAGACAGAAAGGGCGGGATGTCTGTGCTTAATTACACCCTGAAAACAACTGCATTTAAAAGACAAGAGGAAGGTATTTAATTAATACTTCTCATTAGCACATGTAAGAATGCCTAGCAGCAAATTGCATCAACAAAGCAACTCCTTTTCCTTTATTCATGTGGATACCTTAATTTAAAAAAATGAGTAAATAAACCATTTGCACCAGATTCATGACCATTTTATGGAGTGGCACTGCTCAGGAGAGTGAGTACTAAGCATGGGTAGCATCTGTGGGACCACGCCGCAAGAATCGGTGCTTGAGGCCAAGAACCCCTATTCTCATCTATCTATTTATCTTTCTATCGAGGCAGTTATATTGTGCTCATCCCCGCCACAGCGTCTGAGAACCTACTTGTCCAAAAATTACCTAGTCCCCTGTGGGCACTATAAATAATAATTCCATTTCTAAACCTTCAAAACAGTTTCAAAGAATCAGCCTGTAATCCACTGCCATATTGCCTCCTTCTCGCCAGCCCATAGGGACAATGTTACCTAAACAAGGTTAATGTCAGAAGAACATCATTTCTCTGCCAGTCTAGGCAATGTTTCGAAAAACCTTCTGTCGTGTCTCTAAAGAGGGCTCCGTGTACCCCCAAAGTGCATATCACACAGGCAGTGCGAGCTTCCCCAAAACAGTGTCAGAGGGCAAGGATGGTCCATTCTTCGTGGCCTGCCCTATTCAGTACCTGGCCTCTGTGCTCAGACAGACTTACTGGAGGTGCCAAGTGTGAGGAGAACACTAAGCATGCAATACTGTACAGCCATACTGCACAGAAACCCCATGACACCAAGACCCAGAACCCAGATCAGTTCCACGGGGCTTGCTTGGGCTAAAGGCTAGTTTAACTGAGGTGTAGATGCTGGAGAGCTTGGCGGGGGTCCAGGCTCTAGGACCCTGCAAGGTGGGAGGCTGCAGCCTGAGTCCAAAGGTGTAGATCCATGGGTGATGGATCTAATTGGTGTGCCTGCTTACCACTGATCCACCTGGACTGTGGTGGCACTGCCTTTTCCCATCCTTACTCCGCCCCTTCTCTGAAACTGTCACCGCTGCCTGGCTGCTCCTCTCCCTCCCTCCACTCTTCCTCTGGCAGTGAACGGGCTGAGTGGGCAGGGCTTGAGGCAGACCAGGGGCGGGGCCTCGGCGGAGCTGTGGGCAGAAGAGGTGGGACGGAGAGCTAGCCTCCCACAGGGGAATCTTCACCACACACATTTACACCACACTTTAAACACTCCCTTAGCCAGTGACCATGTGAGCCAGATTCAGCTGGTAAAGGCCAATGCAGGTTTTTTATTGTACTGATTATCTACCCTTTAGCCTCAGGGCTCTGGGTTTTCTTTGCAATGTAGACATACCCTCCATCACAGAACTGGAGTGAGATCATCCACTCCTTGAATATAAACCAATGAGCAACTCTCAGGTGGCAATGAGTTTTGCTCACTATTGACCTTGGATGGAGTCATATCTATAGGGGAAAAGCTTTGTATCCTATTAATGCCCCTTTACACATTGCACCCCAATATTGGGCACATACACTCTTTCCATTCTGCTTGGCCCATGTTGCCCCTAAAGTGTCCATTGGTCGCTATTCTTGATAAGAACTCCATCCCACAATTTGCTCTGAGCCCTCAGCTCCCATTCAAGTCAAAGGAGGTGTAAAGGCATTCAGCACCATGGGGATAAGGCTCTAGCTACAAAGGAGTTTTTCCCCCTTGGGTTTTTTCAGCCATGTTTTCATTCAAATTAATATTGAGGTTCTTGTGACCCATGTGAGTTGTTACCAAATCCCTCCTTTCAGGATTTCAGTCTAAGGACTAGTCTTCAGTGAGGGCAGCAAATTTGCCACCCTCAGATTGATCTACCCAATCGACTTATTGGGTCTGTGCAGACCTGCTCAGCTGATCAGGGAGTCGATTGCTGAAGACCACCCCAGCAAGTAGTGTGGTGCTGAGTCGGCAGGAGGCCATTTCCTGTTGACTCAGCGCGCTGAAGACACTGCTGTAAATAGGCGGTAGTCATTTGAAGAGAGATGTGCAAGTTGCTTTAAGTAACTTGTGTATCTCCCTTTGACGGCTACCAAAATCCCACCATGATGTAGACCTGCCCTAGGAGCCAGCAACTGAAAGCTGAAGCCGGCCCAGTTCAACCTGGAAGCTAGCTGTAACTGGATGGCCCTCTCTGGTTGTGTTGGGCAGGAGGTCTGAATAAATGACTACCATGGTGCCTTCTGGCTTTCAAATCAAACAAAGAATAAGAATCAGGCTCATTGCCTCTGATATCAATACGCAATGCATATTTAAAGATGCTAACCTGCCTAGGTTGCTATCAAAATCTCTAGTGTTCATTTGATTAGAGCCAAACAAATATTATTGACGACTGCCCTCTACAGGAAGGAAATATCTCTGCCGTCCTGAGCTTTAAAACATTTTCATTCTCAGCCTCAGTTTAATATCTTAAATCAAAATTTATTTGATTTTCTCTATTATTTTCTCTACCCGTTCCTGCCACAAAATGCAAGAGGTTTCTTCAGTATCTAGGATCTGGAAGGGACATGGTAACATTGTGACTTGTTTCTAGAACCAGATGAATAATGGGGCGAAAAACAGCTGTGCAATTATATTGGTGAATAAATGACTTGAATGATTCATTGTTATTTGTGTGTTTGTGCTAGTCATTACCTGTGATATGTGGATGATTACTGATATTCATGAAACTATTTGCCTCAAAGTTTACTGGGGGCCTTAATCATTGTAATAATTCATTATTCACTATTTATCACTATGTTTTTGAGTTAAAATGTTTCCACCAACAATCTAAAAATAATTCATCCAAACTATTAGGTGAATACTTCTATCTATCTTAGATATTTTTATGGCCCCCTTTCCTACAGTATCTGAGCACCTCATAGTCTTCAATGCATTTAACTTCACAGTATTCCTCTGAGCTAGGACACTGTTGTTATCCCCATTTCACAGATGGAGAACTGAGGCACAGAGACCTCAAATGGGTGGGAGAAGAGAAATCTGGAACCTGTTCCTGGCTGTTTCCCTAATTTGCTATGTGATCAAGGACAACCTGAGGACCCAAACCCTCAAAGGTATTTAGGCTCCTAATGTCCTTTGATTTCAGCAAAAGTGAGTAGCTTAAATGCCTTTGAGGATCTGGACCTAAATGACTTTTTCAGGATCATATGGGCAACCTGAGACAGGACAGGGAATTGAATCCAGGTATCCCAATTTGTCCACCTCTATTGACCGACCTACTTAATTAGCATTCTTCACTGCATTATTTTTTGTCACAGAGATGAACTAGCCTTGTAAACTTTGCATTTGGAGGCAAATCTGGATAGATTTCATTAAATAAGGATTTTATCCGTCTTGTGAAATGAACTAAGATTAAGGACGAATATATGACTTGACCTGTATGTCCATGCAGGAGAATAATGTGGAAAAATTCAAGAGGTTCTGTATTAAATTCAAGGAAGTATAAGACTGGCATAATAACATAGTGGCTACCCTTAATTTGACTTTATTAAGTTGATTTAACATTGGACATAGCTGTCCACACTGGCCTTAAGTCGACTTCAGGAGTCGATTTAAGGCTTAAGTCGACCTAGAGAGGGGTAAGACAACAGAGTCCTGTGGCACTTTTAAAGACTAACAGATTTATTTATCGCATGAGCTTTCGTGGGCTCATGCGATAAATAAATCTGTTAGTCTTTAAAAGTGCCACAGGACTCTGTTGTCTTTCTACTATAGACTAACACGGCTACCCCTTTGGAATTTGACTAGAGAGGGGTAGTTATTAAATCAACTTAAGCTTTCATTAAGTCGACTTAAGGAATTTCTTAAGTCGACTTAATGAAAGTCCAGTGTGGACGTGGAGTAATTTAGGTTGACTTAAGCATCCTTAAGTGAACCTAAATTGCTAGTATAGACATAGCCCTAGACTCTAAGGTCAGATGGGACCAATATGACCACCTAGTCTGACCTCCTGCACAATGCAGGCCACAAACCTCTCCCGCCCACTCCTGCAATAAACCTCTAACCTATGACTGAGTTATTAAAGTCCTCAAATCATAATTTAAAGACTTTAAAGTACAGAGAATCCACTAGCAAGTGGATTCATGCTACAGAGGCAGGTGAAAAACCCCCAGAGCCCTAGCCAATCTGCCCCCAGGGAAACTTCCTTCCCAACTCAAATATGGTGATCAGTTAAACACTGAGCATGTGGGCAAGACGCACCAGCCAGAGACCCAAGAAAAAATTCTCTGTAATAACTCAGAACCCGCCCCATCAATTGTCCCTTCTCAGGTCACTGGCACATCCATCACCAGTAGTCAAAGACCTGACAATTGCCAAACGAGGCTACCCCATTATAGTATCCCCTCCATAAATTTATCAAGCTCAGTTTTGAAGCCAGCTAGGTTTTTTGCTCCTACAGCTCCCCTTGGAAGGTTATTCGAGAACTTCACTCTTCTGATGGTTAGAAACCTGCATCTTATTTCAAGCCTAAATTTCCCGATGGACAGTTTGTATCCATTTGATCTTGTTTATTCACACCCCTGAGAGATTAGGTAAGATGACCTAAACCCTGACACAGACCTCACTAAATTGATGGACAAATCCCATCTCTCAGAGGTGTGGATTAATTGCAGCAACATAAAAACCCTTTCCATCACTGCAGTGAGCATCCGCACACAATGGGTGCGTCTACACTTAGAAATTAAGTCAACTTAAGCTTGCTTAAGTCGACTTAATTTACTCTGCGTCCACACTACACTTTCCTTAAGTCGATTTAAGCAAGCTGCTTAAGTCGACTTAAGGAAAATTAAGTTGACTTTTTAAAACCTCATTTTAAGTCGACTTTTGGCTTAAGTTGACTTTCTAAAGTCGACTTAAGCCAGTGTAGACCTGGAGTAGCCCTAAGTCGACTCTAAATCGACTTAGGGCTCTCCAGGACTCCCCCACTGGCCTTCCTGCCGGGGGGGTGGCACAGGGAGAGCCTGGCATGGCCCCCACAGGGCAGGGCAGGGCAGAGCCCTGCCCACCCTGCCCCTATGCCCTGCCAAGGTCCCTGTCCCCTTTTGCCCCATTGTACCCAGGTACAATGAGGCAAAGGCTGAGCCCCCTGGCACTTGGCAAGGGGTGCCCCCCCGCCACCGTGGACCAGTCCAAGGTCCCCCTAGCCCCTACAAGTCGACCTAGGCGTCCAGTGTGGATGCTCTAGGTCGCCTTTGTAGGGTCCCCCCAAAGTCGACTTAAAATTTAAGTGTAGGCATGCTAAGTTGACTTAACAAAGTTGACTTAAAGTCGACTTCGTTAAATCGACTTAGCTAAGTCGACTTAAATTAACAAGTGTAGACATAGCCTATGGTATTACCAAAGCTGTGTGGCTGTAACATCTGTAGTGTGGACTTAACTTCTGGCATTGATCAGAATTTCCTTGTCTTTCATTCAGCTTGGGCAAGGAAAAATGACTGGTCAGTTTCACTCATTTCTAATTAATTTTCACTTTCTGGTTCTCATGCACAAAGTGGCAATCACAAGGCTGCAAACCCAACAGCGGATTCTTACAATAGACACAGTCCCTCTCCCCCCATTTTCATCAGAACTTCTCAAAATAACGTGAGACACAAGGGCTATGTCTAAGCTACAGGCTCTGTTAAGCCGACTTAGAGCGTCCACACTAAACACTCCAGTCAACTGCCTGCGTCCACACTGGCAGGTGCTAGGTCGACGAAGGAGTGTTGTGGGGGCCTGGAGCTATGTTCTCTCTAAGCTGCGGGTGCGCAGCGGCCCACGCACCTTGCACAGCCCGATCCCCGTCACATCCCTTCCCTTCTTCCCGGCCCCCAATCCCCCACCGCATCCCTTCCCTTCTCCCCAGCACCCGATCCTCCGCCGCATCCCTTCCCTTCTCCCCAGCACCCGATCCTCCACCGCAGCTCTCCCCAGCCCCTGATCCCCCGCTGGGGCTTTCCCCACCCCCGACTACCCAGCCATGGCTCTTCCCAGCCCCCGACCCTCAGCCCCTTCTCCCCAGCCACAGATCCCCAGCCGCGGCTCTTCCCTTCTCCCCAGCCCATCTCCCTGGCTGTGGCTCTCCCCTTCTCTCCGATTAGGTCGACTTAGGCTATTCCCCGTCCACACTGGCTTTAAGTCAACTTAACAAGGTCGACTTAGGCATTAAGTCCACCTAAAGAGGGGGAGTTATTAAGTCAACTTAAGGAAGCTCCCAGTGTGGATGCGGCTTTGTGTAGGTCGACTTAAGCGTCGTTAAGTCAACCTAAGTTGCAAGTGTAGACATAGCCAAGGTGACCGAGGCCCCATCTTTTATTGGACAAACTTCTGTCGGCAAATGAGACAAGCTTTCAAGACATTTACTTGTTCGCTGGCAGAAGTTGGTCCATTAACAGACACTACCTCGCTCACATGGATACACCACCATTGCAAACAAAAGTAATGGGAACATTCCTGTTGATCTTAGACTTTGCAAAACTTTACTTTTAAAAATACCCAGGACAGCTGGTGTAAGCTGGCGTAGCTCCATTGAAGCTGCTGAATGAAATTGCCCTGATATACAACAGGTGAGGATGTGGCCCAAATAAGTTTTGGTCCTAAAGCAACCTGTCAGTTCCCCAGAAGGATAGAGTCACAGTCTCATTTCCTTTACGCTGGCTCATCTATTTTAAGTTGCAGCCTGGGGTTTTTTTGGGTTTGTTTGTTTTGTTTTTCAAAGAATAAGGCACCAAAACACTCCCTTCTCCTGGAGACAGAGGAGAACCTCGTGCTACTATCACATAACTGAGCTGAGGAATGAGGTCACATGACACTCATCCATCCTTCATCATCAGGCCTGAGAGCCTTGAGCATCCCAGGAGTCATGGCTCAAGCTGCTCCCCAGATCTCTTCAGGGGTCAGCATGCCCTGAGGCTGTGCATCCAGAGTGGCCTTACGGGCAATGCATCTGAGATGTTCTACCACACAGAGGGCTCAATTCGGGAAGGCATCCTTGTCTAGCACATGCTTAAGGTTTACTGAAGTCAATGCAAGTTAAGCACAGCACTTGCTTTCCTAAATTGGAGCCAGAGAGCTGGGAGAAAGGGAGAGCAGAGAAATGGCCAGTATTTGTGAGGGTCTTGCAAATAAAAAAATCTTGGGTCAATCTAAGCTTGGGGTACGGATGTCACTCTGTTAGCTGTCTTGGTAATTCATAGAGCATCAGCTCTACAGTGCCTGGACACAAACTATGCTTAAAGCCAACCATGCCTCCAACTCAGAAGGTCTCAGAGACAACTGTACAGTGGTGGCTATGCGATCACCACTACTACTATATACAGAACCCTTTTGTGAAACCCCCGGACTGTTGAAACAAATTGGTTTGTTTGTATATGGTTTTCTTAATGGGAAATATCCGTCTTGGTTCATGGATCTATGATAGGGGCTGACTGTGATTGCCTTAGAGCTAGAGACCTGGATTTTGGAAGCCAATGATCCTTTGCTGAATTATTCCCTGCGATGCACATATTCAGGTAGCTAAGGATCATGGGAGCTTTGTATGTAAAACGCCATGGATTATTAGGTGTCTTAAAAAGAAGATGCATTAACTGATAGGAGACTTCTCTTGCTTCCAATCTGGATTGAGAGGAACTGAGAAACCAGGTCAAAAGCCAAAAGATCTATTTGCTCCCTAGCTCTAAAGGTCACCCAAGATTATAGTTATGAGATTTCTCCCAACAAAGAAACCCTGAGAATTAATGTGCCAGACTCTCCATAATCATTATCCCAACAAGAAGGATGAACAGTGCCTTTAGGCAGTGCAAAAACCATCTATCAAGTCAGACAGGAACGCAAACTCCCCCCCACAACATGCCCACGGCAGTGACGAGACCCCAAGCGCTTGTTTACACTTGGATACAACAGACGGGTTCAAACAAAAGGCTCCTGTCCGTGTTTTGCCATAATCCATCTTCATTTGGTGGACTGCTACGATGACACTTCCTAAAGCAGGGCAGGGTAGGAATGGTTGCGCTATTTGAGAGCTTCTCTTGACTGGCCCAGCCCTGAAATATGTGCGGTCCTGGCTTTCAAGTCATTTATCAAAGGTCAGGACCAGTGACAATATTTCTGACATTTGTGGAGGTCACACTATTCTTGAGTAGTAAGTAAACTATATTAATCTGCCACTGCCACCTATTGAGCTGTGGTCACTTCTTCATACACAATGATCTACTTGAAGCCTGGATCACAATGAACCTGTGTTGACCATAAGTACAAGCCATGCATATGATTGCTAAGGCCCAAAGCTTTCAGGACACACAATTGCAACAAACAAGCTGCCCTGCTCCCCCCTTCCATGAGCATGTGTAGATTTGGAGAATCCCCACCAGGTCCCATTTCACTGAAGGAGTATAGGGCCCAAGCAAGGTAAGGCCAATTCTGTACAGATTTAAGGGGGTTCTTTGGCAAAGGAATCAAAAGTCAAATGTATCCGTTTCATTCTGCCAGGATAGTTAAGGAAGTATGGGTTGGACGAGTGGACCGTAAGGTGGATCGAAAACTGGCTAGATCGACGGGCTCAGCAGGTAGGAATCAATGGCTCGATGTCTGGTTGGCAACCGGTAACGAGTGGAGTGCCCCAGGGGTCAGTCCTGGGGCCGGTTCTAGTCAACATCTTCATTAATGATCTTGATGATGGAATAGACTGCGTGCTTAGTAAGTTCGCGGATGACACCAAGTTGGGGGGAATGGTAGATACTCTGGAGGGCAGGGACAGGATCCAGGGAGACTTGGACAAATTGGAACACTGGGCCAAAAGAAACCTCATGAGGTTCAACAAAGACAAGTGCAAAGTCCTGCACTTAGGATGAAAAAACCCCATGCACTGCTACAGGCTGGGGACCGATCGGCTAAGTAGCAGCGCTGTAGAAAAGGACTTGGGGGTTATGGTGGACGGGAAGATGAATATGAGCCAACAGTGTGCCCTTGTTGCCAAAAAGGCCAATGGCATATTAGGCTGCATCAGTAGGAGTATTGCCAGCAGACCGAGGGATGTGATAATTCCCCTCTATTCGACACTGGTCAGGCCGCATCTGGAATACTGTGTCCAGTTTTGGGCTCCCCACTACAGAAAGGATGTGGACAAATTAGAAAGAGTACAGCGGAGGGCAACAAAATGATTAGGGGGCTGGGGAACATGACTTATGAGGAGAGACTGAAGGAACTAGGCTTATTTAGTCTACAGAAGAGAAGACTGAGGGGAGATTTGATAGCAACCTTCAACTACTTGAAGGGGTGCTCCAAAGAGGAGGGAGCTAGGCTGTTCTCGATGGTAACAGAGGACAGAACAAGGAGCAATGGTTTCAAATTACAGCTGGGGAGGTCAAGGTTGGATATTAGGAAAAACTTTCTCACTAGAAGGGTGCTGAAGCATTGGAATGGGCTGCCTAGGAAGGTGGTAGAATCTCCATCTTTGGAGATTTTTAAGGCCTGGTTAGACAAAACCCTGGCTGGGGTGATTTAGTGAGAGTGGTCCTGCTTTTTGGCAGGGGGTTGGACTAGATGTCCTCGTGAGGTCCCTTCCAGCCCTATTCTTCTATGATTCTATGATAGCAGCAGCAGTCCGGTGGGCACCGCTCGGAGACCCCACAAGACACAGGAAGTCTTTGTTGTAAAGAGAGACTGGATCCGCCATTTTGGTTCTGATCTAACATTCCAGAACTTTGGAGATAGTTGCATCTCGCTTCAAAGTTTGAGTTGGATCCTCTCTTTCCTAGTGGAGAGAACCCAATGTAGGCCTTTTGATTAACATCTGAGAAACTGGTACAGTTGGAAGGGAGTAGTTAAATCCAGTGGTTTGGACTGTACATATGGCTGGTCACACCTTGGACTTTCCATTCCATGGGAAATTCCAAAATTCAAACTGTTCTTTTAATCCCAATTGGAACAAAACCAAAACATTTCAACATTTCCTTTGGAACAAAGATCTTGAAGAAAAAATTCATTTTGGGTCAATCAGGAACAACACATTTCAATAAAATTGAAATGTTTTATTCCAATTTTCATTCTGACTTTTATTTGACATTAATAATATCATAGATATTGCCCAATGAAAAATCATTTAGAAACACCTGTTTTCAAATTTTTTAAAGAAAGCTTCACAGAAATAAACACATTCCTGTAGAAAGTTTTAAAGTAGGCCCTGATAGCCCCTGCATTAATCCAGTGCTGCTGAGTGCAGGCACTGGAGCACTGAGAAACATTCTTCTACAGCACGAGGAGAGTCATGGCCTCTAACAGGGGAGCACAACCTTTTTTGGCCAAGGGCCAAACTGCATTTTCTAAGGCCACTCGAGAGCCACAAATGCAACGTGCAGGGTGGGGTCACATCAAGTGATCCCCCCGCTCACTCCGCTCCCAGAGGGCCACACAGAACATGCTCGCGGGCCACAGGTTGTGCACCTCTGGCCTATATTGAGTGCCACGGCCTAATCTTGCATTGGGGCTAACTCAGACCAATTAAAAAAAAATCTAGGAGTACATACTAGGGGGATATGTGACCCTTTCAATAGTGCTTAAACCAACCGAACATTAAGCAAATTCTACTTAAGCTGCATGATTCAGCCCAGTTCAGGTGGCTCTCTATTAGGGCCTGGCACTCGTATAACTAGATCAATGTAAAAATTAGGGCTTTGAAAAATGAAAACAATTGGAAGTGTGGAACATTAGTATCGTCTCCCAGGTGCAAAGAGGTTCTCTGTGATACAATATATACTTGGGAACTAGGATCATTTAGAAAAGCACAGTGCCAAGAACCCTAATGTCCATCATTTAGACCCATTTATAAATAGAATGTGCTTAAAGACATGTTCTTTAAATCAAAACCGAATGTCTTTCTAAAATATATGCTCTAGTTCAGCCACAAGTTGTTGGGCCTGACGCAGGAACTAGCAAGGGAATTGTCATTTGTAGATAAGGTTCTTCATTTTCAGTTTTTGCTGATTTTTACCAAAGGAGTCCCGAGTTTTACAAAAGTTTTTATTTGGCTTTTACTGATTTTTAACCTGGATTTTGGTCCACTCACGTATATGAAAATACTGATTATGTTAAGCAAATCCATTACATTACAACAGAGAGTCTGATTTATCATTAACATAAACACATATAACTGTAAATGCAAGATTGTCTGGTAAAGTGAAGCAATGTTGTAAAGAATAACCACAACATGCATGACAACAGAGTCCTGTGGCACTTTTAAAGACTAACAGATTTATTTATCGCATGAGCTTTCGTGGGAGAAAATCCCACTTTGTCAGACGCTTTGAAGATGGGAAAGTTACAGAGTGGGAGGAAATTAAATGCAGGGGAGTGTATGACATAGGATCAGGTCAGGCTGTAACAGCAAATCAAAATAGGTGTTAAGATTCAAACACTGGGGAACAGCACATAGAGGAGGGTGAGGTCAAATCACTTGTTGTAATGAGAGAAAAATCCATAGTCCCTAACACGGCTACCCCTTTGGAATTTCACAGCATGCATGTTCATACATATGACAAGTTCCAGAGGGGTAGCCGGGTTGTTTGTTTTTGCTGAACTAGACTAAGGAGTCCTGTGGCACTTTTAATGACTAACAAATTTATTTATCGCATGAGCTTCCATAGGAGAAAATCCCTCCCACGAAAGCTCATGCAATAAATAAATTTATTAGTCATTAAAAGTACCACCGGACTCCTTGTTTGACGTGTGCATACATATGCGTACATAACGCTAAGACACAGTTCATGAAATATTATCCAGAATTCAACTGTTTTTACCTTGAGTTCTCATATTTTTCTCCATTTGTTGTTTCTGCCCTCTTGTCCCCCAATATTAACTCCAATATTTACCCAGAAAATGGTGATAATTTTTTGCACCCATTTTCACCTGTTTTTAAATGTTTGTAACAAACACTGATAAATTTCTAGGAAATTTTAAACAAACCAAACTGAAAAAAAGTCTTGTTTGCAGATGACAGTGTAAGTCCTACAAAATATCTTCAAATATATAATATAATATAATATAATATAATATAATATAATATAATATAATGGCTCTGCTAGTGACTGGGAAAATGACTTGTAGCACTGTCTTCAATGACTACTGTGCTTTTAAATGTAAAGGATTCACAGATAATTCACCTTGACTGATGCGCAGACTCAATCACCTCCAAAGAGCTCATTCTCAGCTGTAAATAATACATGTCTGCTGCTTAATCACTGCCCACCCAACCACCACACCTAGCTCAATGATCATTAAATGCCAGGGAGAATTCCGTGCATATTTGGCTTTAAGTACTAGACTCAGTTATGCTCATGCAGTGCATTAGAATCAGATGAACTGAGCACGTGTAAACGAGGCCAGAATTTGGCCCCAAGAGTATGGTACTGTGGTTTAGATATTGCAAATGTGTGGTGCTGTAAAATGGATCCATCTCCGTCCCCCCACAGCGCTTCAAATGTTGCCTTCTTCTATGGCTGCTAAAATGCTCGGTCTTGTCCTGCTCATCAACGGTCTAGATTACACAGAGCTTCTCCTCCAATATTCCTGGCAGAGCCACCCTCCATCCACCCAAAATGTACCTGAGAAAATCAGTGTTCTAGCCTGCTATGCTGACTATCACCCCATCTTTGAGTCTTTTTGACTCTCTTTCTACACTGAAATGAATATCTTGTCTTCAACCTCTATATAACTCCTTGCCTGTCTGTCCACCCAGCTTCTTTTCTTAAGAAGTCCCTCCCACTCCCCCCAAAACCATTCTATCTGGATACCCTATTCGTGCGCTTGGATCATGTCTTCACCCCTGCGTACTAAAGTCCCCCACACTGAGCTCTTCTTCAGCAACCAGCTGCTCCATCTTTGTGAATAAACAACACCCCATCCCCTCAATGTACCAAAAGCTCCATGACACTGTCTAGATTTATAATATTACTGACACCAATATTTAGAGCCCTGCAAATACACGGATATCCGTGGATATCCGCATTATATCCGCATCCGCAGATACAACACAGATATCTGCGGACCATTTCTTGCAGATGCAGATCGGATGTGGATCCACATATTTGTATCCGTGCAGGGTTCTACCAACATTACAGAATTGCAGTAAATATCGTGTAGGATATGCCAGGCCAGGTACTGATGTAAAGTCATGAGTCGCTAAGATCAACCCATCTACAACTGAAGCTGTGAAACAAAGGACTGAGACCCATCCAGGTACTGGATGTGCACCAGGGAACTGTACAAGCTTGCAAACTCCACAATTCATGGACGAATTAGCTGGCAGGATGGTATTTCGGATAAGACCCACACTTATCAGGCAACGTGGCCCCTTTAAGAGAACCTTGTGCTGACTGGGAGCAGGAAATGCAATAAAAGAGTCTGTATATTTCTTGTTGTAGCTTCTTGATAGCCAGTGTGGAGAATCAAGAGCCCTATTTGTGACTGGTTGGTGAATCTAACTACATTGTGTAGCCACCAGTCTGGGGAATCTGCTCTCCTTTTGCAGCCTGCCTTGACCTTGGCATTTTCAGGTAGGCTTCCCTAAGCAAGGACGGGTCACAAACGCATTCAACTGTCATTCTACTGAGCTGGTAGCTGATTTTTCCCTTAGTGCTGACTCAAGGTGGCCGGTGTATGGCTGCATGGATCAGGGAGCAAGGGGTGGCTGCGTCCCCCCGGATCACTACAGCACTTGGACATCTCCAGTGGTAATCAGCTGGAAAGAAAGCCCCTGCGTGCAGCTTTCTGAACAGTCCACTGTTCATGCCCCCTCCCTGCTCAGCACACTTTGATGATGGTGGAGCACTCCCTTGTGATCAATGTCAATGTACTCTGTAGCAAGATAGTCTGGTGCCAATTGGATGTGTGCGCCATCTGTCACTCCAGCACAATCCATTGCTGCAAATCCATCTCTTATGTATGTCCTGCACATTGCTGAGAGTCACAATATTGTGTAGGGGGGGACATGAGTCTCACGCAAGTGTGTGGGGACAACGGCCCACACAGTGGGTTTTCTGACTCCATAACCCTTTCCCACTGACCGCTAGCAATCTGCTGTCACAAGTTTCCACCTGGCCATCATCATGTGCTTCTCCACTGTCCGTGCAACTCTTGTGCTGAGGACCCTGCGCTGGAGGGCTGGGGTGAACTCAGCACAGATCCAGCCACGTGCATTTGTGCATCTGAAAGTCCTGCCGCCATTGCTCATCACCCCATGTCTGCTGTAGGGCATGATCCCACCAGTCAGTGCTTGTTTCTTGGGCCCAGAAACAGTTACATCAATGCCGCCAACAGTCTTGAGTTAGTTCTTGCTCTATCCCACAGCAAACTGCCCTCCAGGAAATCATTGTGTTCTGCAAAGGTCTTTTTGTGGCTCTGCAAATACTGGAGGCTCAAGCGTCCTTTGCTTGCAACGCTTGTGACAATTGTGCAGCGCTAGGAAGGCCCCACACTTCTGTCAGAGACAGAGGACAGCAACAAATCCTGCACAGGCGTATGGAATTTTCAAAACAGGAGTGAAAATGACGGGATAGAGATGGCATATGGGGAAAATTGCAGGATGGGAACTTGATCTCCCAGTCGCTCCTGTGTGACTCATTTCTGCCCTGTCCTGCATTGCCAGAACTTCCCAAAAGCCAGTGCACTGGACAGCGGGGAGTTGCGCAGTGGGATACCTACCCATGCTGCTCCACACCATGCACAATTACAAGCACTCCTGTGTAGCAGGCACAGTGTCAACACAAGGAGGCAAATGTGCAAATGCACAAGTGATACACTAACTGTGGCAGCCTTATGCCAACATAACATGAACAGACAAAAGTTTGTGGTATTGATGTGTCCTACGTTATTCTCTTCTTATGACGATTCAGAACAAAAGCCTCCTAAATTACTGGAAGTTCTAATTTTTAAATTAATTGTAGCTCAAGCGAATTAAGAGATTTACTTGTCGAGGAAGGCCTTGAATCAAGAAAGCACTTAACATGTGTTTAATGTTAAGCATATGTCTACACTGACAAGTTAGTTCGAATTAAGGAAGCTTAATTCGAACTAACTTAAGCCTTGGCCACACGAGGCTTTCATTAGTTCGAATTAAGGACTTCCTTAATTTGAACTAATAAATTCGATTATACCTTTTAAACTAACCTTTAATTCGAACTAGTTAGTTCGAATTAAGTCAATGTGGCCATGTTAGTTCGAACTAACTGCTTAGTTTGAACTAACCGGCACATTGAGCTTAATGCAACTGACTAATTCAAACTAAGCAAGTGCCATGTATGGCACTTGCTTAGTTCGAACTAAAATTCCAATGGGGCCATGCTAGTTCGAATGAAGTTAATTCGAACTAACTAAAATTAGTTCGAATTAGTTAGTTCGAATTAACTAATTCGAACTAACTTTGGTAAGTGTAGACATAGCCACATATTTTAAGTGCTTTCCTGAACTGGAGTCCAAGCACAGTAAATTGGGGAAGGATATGCTGTGTTAACAGAGAGATGGAATCCCTGCTTAATTGCAAAACTTGATGACTAAATCTCACCTAGAGCCACAATCAGAACATCCCTGATCTAATCCCGAACCAACTTCATGGCTTCCAACTTGAAAACCGTAACGCATTTATACATTGTTACTGTTAGTATAACAATCTGTGCTCTATTTTCCGGGATAAAAGAATGGACAGGAGAGACAGTAGACACAAAAAAGGAAAATCTGAGTTCTGCAAGTGTACGTTGCAGTCTCAATTGCCCTATCATTTTTCTCCCCACCTGGAGGCACACAAGACTGTGATTCCCCATCATCAGGCTCTCGTGTCATCAAACCCTGCTTGAGTTCATGAAGTTACTGCAACCCTCGGGTTCAGTTTCAATTTTGTTTGGTAGCACATGCACCCGCATTTTCCTACAAAAGACCTCGCCACAGCACCCACCTTCCCTTAACTGAAACAGCTTCTCCTCTTTGAACGCAGCATGGCTTCATCCCTATCGCCCAGAGAGTTTTATTGTTTGGCAACTGCCTGTTATTTTCAGCAGTGTGATTTATTTGAAAGTTAGCTGCCCACATTCAGAAATGCCCCATTGCCTGCCTAACCCATATGCCCTATTACCCCACTGCATGTGTAGGATCACTATTTGTACCTGCAAATGGTCAACAACACATTACCCACTGTGCAAGTACTCCATTTGCGTGCAGTGACTGTTTGTATATGCAAATTAAATGTGCAATTGCCTGTGGAAAAATATTCACATATCAAATTGTGAAGATTAGCCCCTGGAACTATTGTTGAAGCTGGGCTGGTATTTTTTGCACGCCTAAAATGGAGATCCAGGTGTCCAAAGACTCTCTAAGGCTGCTTGAACAATACAAAAGTAACAATTCTTCAATGCTCTTTCAAATTATGATCTAGTAAACGATGGGAAAATTAGGTCACAGGGCCCTCTATTGGACAAACAGAGTCCTGTGGCACTTTTAAAGACTAACACAGGATTCTGTTTGTTTTTCTGCAATAGACTAACACGGCTACCTCTTTGGAACTCTATTGGACAGTTAAAGAAGCTGATAAAATTCAGTATTACTGAGCTATCAAAAATGGATATGACAGCCAGAATTCAGCACTAATTTTACTTAATGCACTTGGGACAGTAGTTCATTTTGTGTGATTTATACAAATTACAATAGAACCATTCAGGTAATAAAAGCATAACAGCAATGTGTATGTTATTCCTTTAGGGATTTTTTTTCCTAGGGAAGCAGAGATATGGGCTTATAATAATTGAGTAAAGCCTTCATCAGATAGTGATTAATGTTTGAAAAGCATTTTGAAGATATTGAAAGGACTTTACCATAAGAGTTAACAGGGATAAAAGCAATTTGGGTCTAGAGAGTTTAAATAGGATGCTATTGAAATTATGCTAAAAATCTTACAGAATTTGACAGACAGCTCCTTGCTATACATTTTTAAATCCTTCTCTTGAGGTTAATTGAGAATTATATTCCTGCTTCACTTGACTTACAAGTTACATGGAGGCATTAAAATACTCTCTTGGGTTCATTAGGGAAGTGTCAGAAAGCTGAAGTATCATTAAGTCAACCTTGTCCTTCTATGCAAAGTGCTTGGTGACGGCCTCTATTCTGTCTCTTAGTGTTTCTGCCCAGTTTTCTTCTTTTGTCAGGACTGTGGACCTGGTCTCCAACTCTTTTAAAGCTTGTATCTCGGGTGGAACTTCAGGAACAAGCTTTGCTCTGAGCACGACATCCTGGAACTTTGCTGCTGAGGCAGATGCTAAGCAGCACCTGGGTTTGCTGCAGAAAAAGAGAGAGATGTGGGGTGCAGGCAGAAGCTGGACTGCAAGCGTGCTAATAGTAGTTCTGGGGTCAGGCGGGTATAGGCCCACCCAAACAAAAAGCTCCACCCCCTCAGGTAAAGGGGTGGGACCACTGCACCTAGGCTCTTCGGGTGTGTCCACACTGGAGCCTTAGGTCGACTTAAGGACGGTTAAGTCAACCTACAGACCGCCACATCCACGTTGGGCACTTATTAAAGTCAACTTAAGCACTTCCTTAAATCGACTTAACTTATTAAGTCAACTTAAGCCAGTGTAGATGGGGAAGCCCTTAAGTCGACCTAATTGGCCTCCAGGTCCTGGTGCAATGTGGGACAGCTACCCACAATGCACCACTCCTCCATTGACCTAGCACCTGCCCGTGTGGATCCTGGCAGTCGACTGGAGTTTTCAATGTGGACTCTCTAAGTCAACTTAACAAGGTCGACTTTAAGTTGACTTTGTTAAGTTGACTTAACAGAGCCTCCAGTGTAGACGTAGCCCTAGTGATTTCTGCGGACAATGAAAGAGAAAACAAGATGAGGAGTGAGGTAAAAGGTTAATAAGGAGGGAGACAGAGGAGGACAATGAGCAGAAAACTCCAGACAGTGCCCACAGCTCCTCAAAGGCATCTAAGGAGTCAATGGACACTCCACAGAGGAATTCTGCCCAGAGGCATGATCTGAGAAAGAAACAGAGATGGGCCCCACACGTAGAGCATCCACACTCCCAACTTCCTCCTCCTCCTGGGATGATGCACAGCTGACTTGGCCAGTGCCAGGAGGAGCTGACAAGAAGGTCCTGTGACTTTGTGGGGCATGAATGGGGTGTGAGTGGATCAGAAGGTGCAGGGAAAAGTGCAGACACAACCTCTGTAACAGGGGCTGAAGGAGCTGGAAGAGAGGCTGCATTCTGACACATTCCACACTGATGTGTGCCAGGGTCCCTCTCTGGCCGCAGAAGGAAAATGTGTCAGGGGAGTTAATGAACCACACCAGGTACACAATGATGCTCATGGTTCTGTGAAGGAGCCACCAGCTTATATCCCTGGGAGGGCCATGGGACCCAAGTGGAATATAGATTGGCCCCCTGGAGTTCCTCACCTCCTCAAGTGGCAATAAGTCCCACCACTTGGTGCCAGGTGAGACACAAGGGCAAGGAAGTAAACAGCATGAAGCATGAGCATGAACTGGTGTTTCCTGGACATGGTTCGGAGGCGAACGAGCTGGACGTCATAGCCCAAGCTTTAGCAATAGACACGTGGGAGGGTAGCACCTGTGAGGACGCAGTAACTCAGGCATGGTTTTGCAAAGCAGTTGTCCTCAGGGGTGCTGTCCTCTTGCGTGAGTGTTGCTCAAACTCCCATGGTTCCTTGTGCTGAAGACAAGGGAGCCACTCTAGGATTCTCACTCAGTGCACAGTGGGAGAACTTTTTCTGGGCCCATGGGGTGGAGAGACTGGGGGGGAGGCATTGGAGACCTATCAGCACTCGACTGATTTAGCCTGCATCCTCACTACAAAGTGGGCAGCATACAAGCCTGAATGAAAGCAGAATCTGTGCTAGGCCATGACCCCAGCCAGGCCAGCTAGCCAAGTGCCAGCCTGAAATATGTGTTCCATGCTTCCTTTAATACTGCCTCTTGTTGAACAATTATAACCAAAATTTTACTGCTGCCAACTGCACGTGCATCTTCAGTGTCAAAGAGCCAGCTCAAAGAATCAGAGAGATATGAGCAAAAGAGAGAATGGCAAAAGCTCATACCAAAATTACTGTCTTTAAGAATGACTCCCCCATAAAATAAGAAGCACAAGGGCTGGTCTCATCAGATCACCTATAGTATTAGTTACTTCCTGAAACAAATCCGGCCTTCCATAAGTAGGTTCTTACTTGCTCAGATGGCAGTCTATCTGCTTATAATGGTAGTGAACAGCCACAGCTGAGTGGGGACATAACAGATAGTGATTTTCTTCCCAACACCGCCTCATTGTTTGAACAATATCTTCGTCAGATGCAGAACATGAGCTCAGCACTTCCAAAAGCTGGAGATCCAAGGAGAGGGGGGGAAAAAAAGAAACAGAAACAACATCCCCCAACAATCATACACAAAGCCAGTGGAATTTGCAACTGAATGGCAAATATTTTTTAAAAATGTATTAAAAGTTCACTCTGTGATGTTACCGCTTGTATTCAAGACACTAACTAATAAGAAGGTCTTACCTACAAGAGAAACAGGTACTGCTGTCAGAAACATTGATGTCATCATAAAAGTCAATGCAGCCTATCTAGGGTTTTTGCACACTCTGCTACATCAGTTAAAAACTGTTCTTTACTGGGCGACATGATGCAACGAATCCCAGTACTTCAGGATACTGATCCCAAAACATCTAAAGAACACCCTGAGATATGTGATGGCTGCTATAATACATATCTTTTACTATTTCACAAGGAGTTTGCTAGTGTTTCATTTCCATGGAGATAACAAAAACTGAAACCATTAGTTTACTTTTCACCTTTTATCTTTCTCCTTCTATATTTCTCCCAACCCGATGCCTGATTCCCCAAAGGTTAAACATGCCTGTAGTCCCACAAAAATCAATCCAACCACTCACAAATTTAAAGTTATGCACTTGATTAAAAGCTTTGATGGATCAGGGTGTTGGTCTGTGAAATTACATTGGTTTGGGCCTATGTACAAGTAATGTATGTGCTACTGGATTGGCATGTCTAGGACTGCAGGGGAATGTTTAAATCCTAACAAAATAATTATAATTTTTAAAAAAGGGTCATTTGCCAAGGTACCTATGCACACAGGTTTTGTAAAATTCTGTCTTCCACAACCCCCAACTTTATATACCAACCTTTTAGGTTTGAGACCAGATGACATGATCCCTTCAATACACTTTAACACTAATCTTTATTCTGAAAACAATTGATTTAAAAACAGAGAACTGTGATGAGAAAGCATTTACTACACACATGTAAAGGGACTGACCTTCCTGTGCAATTCTTTTGGAAGTATAACTTTTTTTGACATGTTAAACTCTTCCATCAGAGTTTTTATCAAGCTACTCTCAGAGTCTGAAAGCATCCAGAAGATCCTCTCCATATTGTAAGGTTCCTAAAAAACAAAACAAAACAAAAAACAAATAAAAACTCCACAACCCCCTCCCCCCTAAACACTATACACGTAAGCCTCCATTTGAATAAAAATAAACAGGGCTGGAAAAATCCAGCTCTCTGGCTCCATTCCAAGCTATTTATTTTGATGATATGTTTTATAGACAAAGCTCTATCCCAATCCTACATGCCTCATTCCCATTGAAGTTACTGCATCTTTTGTCTGAGTAAAGAGTACAGGATCAGGTCTTTAATAAAATTTCAAGCAAATGATTTATTTGAATATACATCTTTTCTTTTCATCTTACATATGTCATCTGGCTAGATCAATGGGCTCAGTGGGTAGGAATCAATGGCTCAATGTCTAGCTGGCAACCGGTAACGAGTGGAGTGCCCCAGGGGTCGGTCCTGGGGCCGGTTCTATTCAACATCTTCATTAATGATCTTGATGATGGGATAGACTGCGTGCTTAGTAAGTTCACGGATGACACTAAGCTGGGGGGAATGGTAGATACTCTGGAGGGCAGGGACAGGATCCAGGGAGACTTGGACAAATTGGAACACTGGGCCGAAAGAAACCTCATGAGGTTCAACAAAGACAAGTGCAAAGTCCTGCACTTAGGACGGAAAAATCCCATGCACTGCTACAGGCTGGGGACCGATCGGCTAAGTAGCAGAGCTGTAGAAAAGGACCTGGGAGTTATGGTGGACGGGAAGATGAATATGAGCCAACAGTGTGCCCTTGTTGCCAAAAAGGCCAATGGCATATTAGGCTGCATCAGTAGGAGTATTGCCAGCAGATCAAGGGATGTGATAATTCCCCTCTCTTCTACACCGGTGTGGCCACATCTGGAATACTGTGTCCAGTTTTGGGCTCCCCACTACAGAAAGGATGTGGACAAATTAGAAAGAGTCCAGCGGAGGGCAACAAAAATGATTAGGGGGCTGGGGCACATGACTTATGAGGAGAGACTGAAGGAACTAGGCTTATTTAGTCTACAGAAGAGAAGACTGAGGGGAGATTTGATAGCAACCTTCAACTACTTGAAGGGGTGCTCCAAAGAGGAGGGAGCTAGGCTGTTCTCGATGGTAACAGAGGACAGAAGAAGGAGCAATGGTTTCAAATTACAGCTGGGGAGGTCAAGGTTGGATATTAGGAAAAACTTTCTCACCAGGAGGGTGGTGAAGCATTGGAATGAGCTACCTAGGAAGGTGGTAGAATCTCCATCTTTGGAGATTTTTAAGGCCCAGTTAGACAAAACCCTGGCTGGGGTGATTTAGTGGGAGTGGTCCTGCTTTTTAGCAAGGGGTTGGACTAGAGGACCTCGCAAGATCCCTTCCATCCCTATGATTCTATACCGTATGTCACACTTGGGCCTGTCCACTGTTGTCACAATTATCCTGGCATAGCTCCTCTTAGGAAATACTTCACAGCTTGTTAAAGGGGTTGTCTACAGGAGAGACTTTTCTGATATAGCTTCTGTTGGGTCAGCCTTATCTTTTTTCACTACAGGACTCCGGCTTTGTTCAGTGCAAATGATGGACAGTGCTCACTAAATATTCAATATTTCACTTAGTCCTCATTTGTCCATGGAGAAACATAATGAAATAAGTCCAGTGATTGGTTCCAGTCCAGTTGCTGATCAAAATCTAGAAATCACACCATAGATGCCACCAACACAAAGGGAAATTTTGTAGGTGGTATTATTATGGTAGGTTCCAGGAATGCTAGTCTGAGGGGAGGTCTACACTTACGGCGGCAAATATGCTGCTGTCAATCTATCTTTCCTGATCAATTGAGCAGGTGGGTGGAGACCCGCTCAATCATTCAGGGAGTCAACCAGATGAGACCAACCCCTGAAAAAAGAGTAATGCTGAATCGACGGGAGGTCATTTCCCATCAGCTCAGCTCTCTGACGACACTGCGGTGAGTACGCATTCGGCAACCGAAGGAAGATACGCAAGTTATGTTAAATAACATCCATATCTCCTTTGACTACTGCTGAAAACCACAGTCCATGGAGACTAGTACAAAGATTAGTCCCCTCTTATGCTAGGCATTTTATGGACAAAGAAAGAAGACAGTCCCCAGCCATCTACGCTCAAAACACTTTAGTGGCACAGTTGCTGTAGACACAACCTATGCCAAGTGGAGGGTTCTCCCCCTTGACACAGGTAATCCACCTCCCTTAGAGGTGGTAGGTAGGTTGGAAAAGAATTTAGTGCTGTGGATTTTTCACACCCCTGATCAATGTAACTGGGTTGGGCTAACTTTTTAGTGTTGGCCAGCCCTAGGATACATCAAGATGACAAAACAAAATAGGACCCCATAACATGGCCTTGTGATGGGCTGTGTACCCAACATGAAGGGGTTACAGTGGGTCTGAGAGGCCAATTATGGTACCTGGCTGCAGCTGGAGAGAGCCGGGTTTAGCTGATCGTGAACCTTGGTGGATAGAAGTAGGCTGGGTAGCGTAAAGCCAGGAAGTTGAGAGCAGAAGACAGCTGCAGAGAGATCTGGAGTCACTCCCTAGATAGAAAGTGATTTGCCAGGGACAAAGAGAAGATCCAAGGGGAGAGTAAGGCTGGGGTCCTGCCCTGGATGGGGGATTCCAGCAAGAGGCTGAGAAGCATGCAATAGCCCAAGAATCTCTGATGGGAAACCAGTGATAGGCAAGGGGATAGGGAAGTGGAGTAGAGCCCTGGGAAAAGGCAATAGGGTCTGAAGACCTAGGTCATTGTCATAGGGTCCCTGAGCTGGAACCCAGAGTAACAGGTGAGCCGGGGCTCCCCTACCAGCCACTGGAAAAGTGGCACGGAGCCTGAAATTGGAAGAGACGATTACATAGGATGAAATACAAACAGCTTGTCCAGTGGGACTTTGTTACACCAGAAGAGGGGCAACATGTAGTGTCCTGGCTAGAGGTCAGGAAGAAGTTTAGCAAAAAAATTGACATCTTGGCAGAGACCCAGAATTTTTTAACTGAGTTCTGGGATGAAGAACTTGGTCGGCATGTCCACTTCTCAGGCACAATGGAACTTTCTATTGCAGAGGAAAAGCTCAGCTATACAGGAGACGGAGCCTTTCTCAAGGGTAGCCTCCGACTTTGGAACAACCTCTATCAGGATTCATGAATCATCACAAATCCCCACACCTTCTCCAAATGCCAGGGGCACTTTTCTATCCCACCACTGGGATGATAAACGCAGAGCAACACGTAAACAAAACAAAAAATCCCTACAAAAACACCATACTGCACATGCAATTCACCCGTGAGGGAGACAATCTGAGGGAGAATGAATGACAAGTTAGTCACATCATTTAATGTACTACTGGGAGGCATTCACACACTCTGCAATGATGAGCGTGTAGAACAGAATATAGATAGCATAATACATTTGGTAGATCTAGCATTCAATGTAGTATAATATGATCTCTCCTTCTTAACCAGACACATACCTGAATATCCATCGCAGAAGCTAAAGTTGGCTTAACGCTCCCCGACAGTGAGAAATCTCCATGCTGAATTGCCCTGTGGATAATGTCATTATTATTTACCACAGCAACGAGTTGGATTGGAAGTCCCATTTTCTGTGCAATATATCCAGCTAGGAAAGAAAAATTCAAGAACGTGATCTTCAGCCCCGTGATGAAATATTCAGAAAGCAGATTTATCAGTGAAATTATTGCTCCTCCATTTGTGCAAATGGATCAGGAAGGGCCGAAACCTGTTCCGTAATGCAGTTCTGTCTTTAATATGCAGGGATGGCCCAAAGAAACTACAATTCCCTGTATGCAATGATCCATTTGAGCAGCCTCACAGAAAGAGAGATCACCGCATACTTGATCGTGGAGTCTCTGCGGACCCCACCATCACATTAACAGATGTAGTGGAGACGCTTTTCATTCAAATGGGATGTGGCCTCTGAGAGCTCTCGACAATGTGCTAAATTCTGAAATAGTCTGAATGCAACTTTTTACATCAACCCCCTGTATTGTTTTTTCAATAGATAGGATTCTCTTAAAAAGCCAGAACTGTAAAGCTAGGAGAGAGCTGTTACCATGACTGCCCACAAAAATATAGGATAAAGTTCATGTGCAAATGGATTTATAATGAGCCATGGATACACACAGGCCAGCTTAGTTATACTACTACACATGTATTCATGCCTAATTTAGAAAATCAGATACTCAGTAATTTCTCTCTTCAGTGTTCAACTCATTCTTTCCATGTATATTTCTAATAAGTTCATCCCCCATTATATATATATGGCACCACAGCACAGTTTGGACTTGTATGACACCAGGAATGCTGTTGATACTTAAATACTACTAATTTCCAGCGGGGTGGCCATGTTAGTCTGTGATCAGCAAAAACAACGAGAGTCCTATGGCACCTTATAGACTAATAGATGTCTTCGGGCATAAGCTTTTGTGGGCTATAACCCACTTCATTAGATGCATGAAGACTATTAAGTGATTCAGAAAAAAAAATACAACCTCCCTCTTTACTGCAATTTTTTTTTTGTTTTTAGGACCCAAAGAATGTTTTCTACCCCCACCTAACCTGTGACATTTCCTCCACCTCCTGTTGGCACAACAATTTCCACAGTTGGCAATGGAGTCATGTCCATGGACGGTGTGCATTGAAAGTAAGCATAAAAATAGTGAGCGATCTGCACCATAATCCTAGACCAGTTGATTGAGTTCAAACTCATCAGATTGTGTTTTCTGCTAAAATCTGCATCAGCGAACAATTCTTTGATCGACTCATCAATTTCATCGCTATTTCCATGAGCTGTTGGAAAGAGGAAGGAACAATCAGGAGTATGAGTGTTGCTGAAAATAGTGAATTAGGCATAAAATATTTGTTGTCACCCACCAAACTGGATTCAGCACTGATAAGTTACTCTAGTCTTTGAGCTGGAGTTGTGGAGCTGGGGTTTTAGTGCACACATAGAGGTCCAACTGCAATATTTGGATCCAGATGTGGTTTCTGATTCTAAATTTACTCAGAATTCCCAGTTTTTTAAGGGATCTTGGCTTTTGCTCTGGATTATTTTCTAGGTTATTCCAAGGCCATAACATGAACCAATGACAAAGTCAGGATTTGAAGCCATGTCTTATGGCTCCCAGTTCTGTTCAGTAAGAAAAAAGTGTGCATGGGCCAAAGTGAGTCACAAGAGAGCTTTCCAAGAAGAAATCTCACCAGAACAACTCAGTCTACAAGGGATAGGAAGATCGAGCAGCACGGAGGATAAATTACCTCTGAAGGGAGAGCTCAATTCTTTTAGTGCATACCAACAGTCTGTATAAATAAAATTCTGCCGCAAGGGAATGGCTTTAAATCTATGACAGAAAAACAGGAAACCTGGCCAACTCTGAGTTAGCCGATGAACAGTCAAGAGAATAAAGCAACCTTCCTTATGGGCTCCAAGTAGCTTCCCATTAGTTAGAGGCATAGGGTACTGAAAAGTGAAGCAATGAATTAACAGTTATGCTTGTTAGAGAGATAGGTGGGGTGAGATAATGAACCATCTTCAATTGATGACAGAAACAAGCTTTCAAGCTTACACAGAGCTCTTCTTCAGGTCTGGGAAACCTACTCAAATCTGAAGAAAAGCACTGTGAAAACCCAAAAGCTTTTCTCTCTCCCCAACAGAAGATGGTCCAATAAAAGGTATTACCTCACCCTTCTTATTTCTCTCATATCCTGGAACGCACATGGCTACAGGAACACCACATACAATACAGGTCACGATGATTGACAATCACCATGCTACAGCCACAGCGGAAGCAGTTTGTAATACAATGCTCCCGAGGCTTTCACAAATGAATGGCCAGTTCACATTGGGATTGACGTTAACACCAACTCAGCAACAGCATAAAGTGGATCATCCAACAAAATACAAACCAATAAACACATGAACGTTCTCTGCAATCACCGTCGTCATCTGCAGTTCTTGTGTCTGGCTGCAGAGATCTTTGGGTAATAAAACGAAGATATCTATGCTGCTTTCTCCTCGCACGCTTTCAATTGCTGAGCTACCAGTGTCTCCCGCAGTTCCTGTTTCACATTAAAATAATCAAGGAGGAAATAATGATCTCTAATAATTAAGAGTTAGTTAAAGACTGAAAGATCAGTCAAATTTGTGCTTTCACTCAGAAAAAGGTTGCAATTGTCAGTTAAGGATATTTTTGGTTAGTGCCAGGTATATGGCACATAATACCGGAAAATAACCATTTCTGTATCACAAACCACCACCAGAAGTGCACTTTGGTGGTGGTCTCAACAGAGGTATCAGGGAATGAATGGGAGGCTGCACCAGTAAAGATGCCCTCTCTAGGTCAAATGAAGCACATTGGGCAGAGAAGGGAAGAACTTTAGGGACGTAAGCCTCAAAGGCTATCAATCCAGTTCCACTCATAGGCTATGTCTACACTTAGGGATTTAGGTCCATTTAAATAAGTTGACTTTAATAAGTCGACTTTAAGACGACCTTATTAAGTCGACTTAGAGAGTCCACGCAGGACTCCTAAGTCGACTTAAAGTGGGCCTTACTAACTTGACTTAGAGAGTCTGTACTAGACTCTCTAAGTCGACTAGTTAGGTCCAGGGAGAGCCAGTCCCGCACGGAGCTGGCTCTCCCCTAGACAGTAAGCCCCAGAGCGGTCCGGGGGAGAAGGGAGCGTGGAGCTCCCTTCTGCCCCGGACTGCTCGGCTCCCTTCTGGTTGGGACTGCTCAGGTCCCAGGCAGAAGGGAGCCATTCTAGCTGGGACCCAGTGGTCCCGGAGAGAAGGAAGCCGGCAGCTCCCCTCTGCCTGGGACCCCCGCAGGTCCCAGCAAAATGGGAGCTGCCGCTTCCTTCTTGCAGGGACCCTCAGGGGTCTGGCTAGAAGGGAGCGTGGGCTCCTTTCTGCTGGGACCCCAGAGGTCCCAGCTAGAACGGAGCCCTGCGGCTCCCTCCTGGCTGGGACCACACTCCAGCTGACTCTGCCACGACCGAGAAGACGGCTGGCTCTGCAGGGACTGAGAAGCAGCCAGCGGCTTCTCGGTCCCAGCAAAGTCAGCTGGCACACAGCTGACTCTGCCGGGACCAGCAGCCCACCTCCCGGGCTCTCCAGCCAGGGTTCCAGTGGGAGATCCCCTCCTGCTGAGCCCTGGCTGGGGAGCCCTTCTCCCCATGACCGTGGCTTCCCCGGCAGTCGACTTAGACACTAGTTCAAATTATAACGAGGTGTTATTAATTCGAACTAGTTTTTCCTTAATTCGACTTAAGGAGCACCTTAAGTCGAATTAAAGGAAAGCCCAGTGTAGATGTGGATTAAATTAAGTTGACTTAAGCCTGTTTAAGTCAACCTAATTTACAAGTGTAGACGCACCCATAAGCACTAAAATGAGTTTAGAGTATACCTAGAGTGTAGCCCCGTGCAGTCGACCCATATAAGGTCCTGCACCATCTCAGCAGCCTCTGCACCTGGGTAAATTCCAAGTACATTGCTTGCAACCATCTGCTTAGTTGTAACCTACCTACTAGGATAGTGACGTGCTTCTTCCTTTTCTTCAGGAAGTACTGTAAAAACTGTCCTGTGCAGGATAACGACAAATCCTTAAAGGCATAAGTTACACCATGCCAGAGCTCCAAAACATTCAACTCATTCTTCAGCCTAGCCAGATTCACAACATTTTTGTGTCTGAATCTCCCGAAGGCTCTGTCAATCAAATCTAGAGGGAAGCATTTGAAGGGGACTGTTAGAATAGATACCAGGAATAAATCTCTACGAGATCATCTGCATGATCGTGTTTTGCAAAGCTCATCGGACTCTTTACTTAAAAAGTGAAGACTCTCCAATACTGCAGAGGTATGGAAGTGACAGACAGGAGCACAATACATTATTGTCTTACAAATTCAGAGCCTGCTCCTGTGTGAATTGGACAGCTCCACTGACCTTAGCAGAGATACCCTGATTTATACCTGACCCAATCAGAACTATATTAACAACTAAAACAAAGAATCAACCCACCTTGTAACACAATGGCTCAGGTTGATAGCCACCACTGCCCTCTCATGATGCAATGAGACTTTGCATAGGTGCTATAATTAAAATCTAACTGTGTAAACAGAACTGCGCAACTGTGTGTCATAGGCCCTTCACAGCTGAAAGCAAAGAAGATTCTGCTTTTAGAACAGGAGAATCCAAACTCTTTCCCCACTGTTGGAGAGAAGTTTGAATGTTCATGGAGGGCACCACAGTGATAACTGTGAAGCACCATAAGACCACGGATTTATTACAAGTTTTCTTTACCAAAAACAGCACCTGGCTTCATGTTACGTGGTTGTTTTGTGATCTGTTTTGCTGGGAAAAATACAGAACCAGAACTTCTGGGAGAAGGAGGAATTAGTTCACCACATTTGCTCATACATCCGTTTATAAATACAGATGATTTCTGTTACTCAGCACGGTCTGGGCCAAATTCTCTCAGGTATTAACCCAAAGGCTGAGAAAAACCACACACCCAGCACGAGAGGAAATCTCTTCTTTAATCCTGTCTCCTCTCAAAGCCTGTGTAAGGCTCCACAAGTCGTCTATGATAGGAGCCAGAAAGATGACAGAGCCTGTTTATCTTTTCAGCGTATGCATCCTGACACAGCCAATGGCCTCGTTGGATACTCTCCCATGTTCCTAGATGGATTTTTCTACATAGAAAACCACAGAGCTGCTTAATAGCACAGATTTTGCTGCATTGTACGTACTGTATTTGTACCCACTTGCAGCCAAGATCTTCCTTCCTACAGAAACCTGGGAACCTACGTTCACGCCTTAAGAGAACAACATTTATAGACAGAGATGGAATCTGGCCCTGTGTTTGTTTACAGAGAATCTTCTGCTAGTCTTCAGGGCTATGTCTACACTTGCACTTTTAAGTCGACTTTAACTAAGTCGACTTAGTGTGTCTACACTTAAAATTAAAGTCGACTTAAAGGGGAACTTACAAAGTCGACCTAGACCATCCACACTGGATGCTCTAGGTCGACTTTGTGGGGCTACGGGGACCTTGGGCAGGTCCACAGTGGCAAGGGGGACACCCCTTGTGTGCAATGGGGCAAAGGGGGACAGGGACCCTGGCAGGGCAGAGCCCTGTGTGTGATGCTGTCTGGATTTAGGGAAGCATTTATGATATTATTTTCAATGGATATCTCATAAATGCTATAATCCATAGGAACTATGTCATGTTTGGTATCAATAGAAAGGTAGTAATTTGCTGGGAATGATTATATAGTTTATGTCTAGGAATTCTATTTCGATTAGAAGTTAGAACACCGAATTCCTAACTTCTAATCGAAATAGAATTCCTAGACAAACTATATAATCATTCCCAGCAAATTACTACCTTTCTATTGATACCAAACATGATATAGTTCCTATGGATTATAGTATTTATGAGATATCCACTGAAAATAATATCATAAATGCTTCCCTAAATCCAGACAGTGTCACACCCTGCCCACATGACCTGTCCTTTGGGGGGCATGCCAGGCTCTCCCTGTGCCCCCCCAGCACGGAAGGCATTGGTGTGGTCCTGGGGTAGCCTTAAGTTGACTTAGGGCTTCCCCACATCTACACTGGCTTAATTTGACTTTAAAAAGTCGAATTAAGCCTTAAGTCTACTTAAATCTAGGTTTAATAAAGTTGACTTAATTTTCATTGTCGACTTTATTTTGCTTAAGTCGACTTAAGCAAGCTGCTTAAGTCGACTTAAGCAAAGTGTAGTGTAGACGCAGGGCAAATTAAGTCAATTTAAGCCAAGCTTAAGTCGACTTAATTTACCAGTGTAGACGCAGCCCAGAAGAGGAGCAGATCTCCAACCATCTAGTTTAACAGCAAGACACAGCAAGTGGATGAAACAAGAGAAAGGACAGGGTATCATTATATTAACTACTGAGATTCTGTTCACTAAAGGCCTTCACGGAACCAGTGGGGATCAGGGTTATTGGCTTAATGCATTACGACAGGATGAAATAATAGCCTTGTCTAAAAGCTTTCAGACAAATAGAGCGAACCCTACAGCACGCTGCTTGGATTGCTGTCGGGTCTCTGTTTACCATTCAGCTCTTTCCGTGGAATTAGTTCAGACGAGATGAAAAGTGAACACAGCTCCTTCACCAGCTCTGGGTAGGAGAAGGCACTCCATGTTCGCAGGGTGTTAGAATCCAGAACAGGGATTTCCTCGGGCATGAAAAGGCCACCATCCGGCGCATACCCGGAAAAGAGAGCTTCTTCGAAGTCAACGCTCCTGGCATCTCCTCGAGTGCTGATGTACCTCATGTTTCCAGCGTCGCTGCAAAAGATATAGCAGTTACACGAGGTCCTGGGGGAGAGATCTGGGGTATCACAGGACAGACAGACAGGCGTTTTGTGGATGCTGCTGTGCCCTTTACTGAAAGGAAACTAAGAATAAAACTGGATTCAAGACTGATTCACCAAGCAACTAGTTCTGTGGAAGTGCAAAGGGGTATTCCCAGGCCAGGACTCTCGGTGGGGATTAGAAGCAACCTGTATGTTCTACGGGATTACATGGGAGTAATCCATGGGTAACTTTGGGAGATTTATTTGGGGGAGGAAAGAACTGATTTCTCCATGGAATCTATGATTTTTCTACGGCCTTGCCAACAGAGTGCTACTGCAGCTCCTGCTGAGGTGGGCGGGACTGGGGGGGCTCAGCACTTTGAGAATTAGGCCCCTATTCTTATCCTGAGAGTTTAGGCCTACAAAACTTCAGCACAGCTGAAAGGGAAGATAGCGCCACACCAGAGACCCGGGCTTGAGGACTGCCCAGTAAGTCAAATTCGCAAGCCAGTGGTAACCAAGTGCATCAGAGAGACCCTGCTTACAGAAAGCTGGGAAGCCACATTAGCACTGTAATAAACCAAAATGCAGCTCCTAAAAATGATTGTAGCACAGGGATCGGCAACCTTTAGTAAGGTGCATGACAGATCACCCTTCCCCGCCTTCCCAGTGACGCAGCAGCGGCAGGGGATGTTCACGGAGGAAGCGGTGGTGGGCATCTGTGGCCCCATTCACGGCAGCGGGATATCAGTGGTCTCAGGGATGACACAATCTCCTTCCAGTCCTCCCCCTAACATGGCCACATTGGTTAATTTGAACTAGTTAGTTCGAATTAACCCTTTAGTTCCAATACCCTATTCGAACTTATTAGTTCAAATTAAGGAAGCCCTTAATTCGAACTAACTAAAGCCTAGTGTAGCCAGGGCTTTAGTTAGTTCGAATTAAGCCTCCTTAATTCGAACTAATTTGCCAGTGTAGACATAGCCAAAGAGATGGTCCCAAAGCTCCTAGGGTCAAGATGCTCCAAAATGGAATATGACCATAAATTGTGAGAAGTGGTACCGGGGTATAATGAAGCCCACCAAGAAGGAGGTGGAAGGAAGCTCTATGGGTATACAAAGCTAGGGTTATGGGGAAGGAAGTTCTACTGGTATAAAGAGCTGTGGTTTTATGCTTGCTTGTTTAGCCCCAATAAACTCAGCACCTTGCCTGAACTTTGACCTCAGCGTGGTATAGTAGCGGACAATATGGCGGGGAGGTCATCACGGCCTGAAATATTTTCAGAGGGGGTCCCAGCAAAAAAAAAAAAAGGTTAAGAACCCCTAATATAGGGGGAGAAAAAACTACATGACCATGGGACACTTTAATTTCAGGGACATCTTCTGAAGGCTTCATGTCACCAGTATTCAAACACCCTTAGGATTTCTAAATACTACAGATGACTATTTCCTAAATGAAGTATTGCATACAACATAGGGGAATTGTAGAGTAGCCCTCGTCTTGACAGATGATGACGAACTGATCACAACTAAAAATTAATGGCAGCTGAGGTACAAGTTATAATTTGCAAAAGAACGAAGAGAAAACCAGTAATATATCTACTTGGTGCTTTCAAAGAGTCAGTCTCACAAAGCTGAAAATACTCATATCAGTGGAGGAAGAATTTAATCAGAAAAATATGAATGATAACTGGGAATTGTTTAAAGCAGTGGTTCTCAACCACTGTGTCGGGACAGAGAGCCGGGGAAATGGCTGGGTTCGGGTTTGGGCCGGTGTATCCTGTAATGTTGTGACATGCCATCAAGTGTGTTCCCACCCACAAAAGGTTGAAAATCACTGGTTTAAAGTACTTTACTAGAGGCCCAAAAAGCCACAATCAAGGAAGAAAGTCAAATTGTTTGAAAACATAGACCTGTTTTAGAAGGGCAGTGATAATATATATATATAACAAACAGCAGAAAGAAGCTGAGAGTAATGAATATAAATCAGAAGCTAGGAATTGTAGAAAATTGTTGAGAAGCAAAGGGACACCAGGAGGAGAGTCAAGGACAATTAAGAAGGAGTTTTAAAATATTTAAGGAACAAAAAGAATCCTGACAACGTTATTGGTCCATTACTAGATGGAAAAGGTAGAATTATCAACAGTAATGCAGAAAAGGCTGTTGTGTTCAATATATATTGTTTGTATTGGGGGGAAAAACAGATGCTGTGTTCTCATCATATAATTATGATAACACTCTTTCCATTCCATGAATACCTCAGGAGGATGTTGAATAGCAGCCACTGAAGTTAGACATTTTAAAATCAGCAGGCCCAGGTAACTTGCATCCAAGAGTTTTAAAGAGTGGGCTGAGGAGCTTGATAGATTCATTAATGTTGATTTCAGTAAGTCTTGGTACATGGGAGAATCCCAGAAGTATGAAAAAAAAGCTGGTGTGCCAGTATTTAAAAAAAGTAAACGGAATTATCCAGGTAAATTATAGACCTATCCATCTGACATCATCCCGGGCATGATAGCAGCAGCTGACACAGAAGTTTATTAATAAAAAAATTAAAGGAAAGTAATATAATTAATACCAAGCAATGTGGGTTTATGGAAAATAGATCCTATCAAATTAATGTGGTATCTTTTCTTGATGAGATTACACATTTGGCTGATAAAGGTAATGGCATTGATGTAACACACTTCGAGTTAAGGCTTTTGACTTGCTTTTTGTTTTTTTAATTAAAAAACTTAGAATGGCATAAAATCAACCTGGCTTTTTAATGGATTAAAAGCTGATTGATAGGTCTCAATATGTAAATGAAGAATCAGCATAGAGCAGGTGTATTTCCAGGGGGGGATCTGCAGTGATCAGTTCGTAAAACATAAAATCATCATCAATGATAAAGTTACGGTGACAACAACTGGTAAATTATACACAGGAGACATCACTAGAGCAGTGGTTTTCAAACTCAGGGTCGGGACCCAAAACTGGGTCGCAGACCCTCCGGCACTGGGTCGCGACACCTCCTGCTGCCGCCGCCAAAAGACTGGAATGCATTGCTCAAAGATGTAACTGTTGGGTCACAGGCATACATGATTTTTTTCAACGGGGTCCCAAGAAAAAAAGTTTGAAAAGCACTGATTTGGAGCACTCTGGATCACTTGGTAAACCGGGTGCAAGCCTTCACGTGTCTAACTGATAGCAACGTGCCTAACTGATAGCAACCTTCAACTTGATAGCAACCTTCAACTACTTGAAGGAGTGCTCCAAAGAGGAGGGAGCTGGGCTGTTCTCGGTGGTAACAGAGGACAGAACAAGGAGCAATGGTTTCAAATTACAGCTGGGGAGGTCGAGGTTGGATATTAGGAAAAACTTTCTCACTAGGAGAGTGGTGAAGCATTGGAATGAGTTACCTAGGGAGGTGGTAGAATCTCCATCTTTGGAGATTTTTAAGGCCCGGTTAGACAAAGCCCTGGCTGGGGTAATTTAGTGGGAGTGGTCCTACTTTTAGCAGGGGGTTGGACTAGATGACCTCGTGAGGTCCCTTCCAGACCTATGATTCTATGATTCTAGGAGCAAAGAATGTACGCCATACTTCCAGGATCGGGGGGCCTCTATCCTGGGCGGCAGCCACTCTCAGAAAGATGTGGGCATCAGGGGTGGATAATATGCTGAACAATGAGCTTCCAGGGTGACTCTGTGGCCAAAAGAGTAAATGCAATCCTAGGAATCGCAATTAGAAATAAAGAGGTTATTTTACTTCTATATTTGGCATTGTTCTGACAGTTGCTCGAATGCTGGATCCAGTTCTATGCTCACAGTGCAAGAGGGCTTTTGATAAATTGGAAAGGGCTCAGAAAAGGACAAGTGTGATTAAAGGAGAGAAAACATGCCTTCCAGCGACAGACTTCCGTCTAGTTAGTTCACCCAAGAAAAAATTAAGGGGTGACTTGAGTATAGTCTGTAAGTACTGCATGGGGAACAAATATTTAATAATGGGCTCTTCAGTCTAGGAGAGAAAGGTTTAACAGTATCCAACGGCTGGTAGCTGAAGTAATTAAAATTCAGACTGGAAATAGGTTGTAAAATTTAAAGAGTGAGAGTAATTAAGTACTGAAACAATCTAGTAAGGATCCTGGTGGGTTTTCCATCACTGACAATTTTTAAATCAAGATTGGACCTCCTTCTAAAATATCTGCTCTAGGAATTATTTTGGGCATACTCAGGAGGTCGGATTAGAAGATCACAATCCCTTCTGGCTTCAGAACGTAGGTATGCCTCAGAATCTCAGCTTTCATTTCGAAATAAAAGTTTTAGCCATCATATTGGTAGAGTAAAGCTAAAAAATGTGAACAACTCAACGCTTTTAAAAAAAACACCACCCCAGCAATTTTTTTTTAAAAGGCTTCTTATTTTTTAAAATCTAACGATTTTTCAGAGGCCTGAATCGTAATTTGTCGGTATTAAACTGTAAGCAATTTTGTACAGGGCTTATGTTTTTGTTCCATGTCTGCACAGCACCTAACACAATGGGTCCATGACTGGGGCTCCAAGCTATAGTGCTGCCCAACAAGTAATCGATCATAATAAAATGTAGGAAATCCAAAGCTTTTTGATTCCTACATGCAGCAATAGAAGAACAAGGTATCCCTGCAGCACCCAGAAAACGCTCAGCCAGAGTCAGGTGAATTTTTTCAGCTGAAACTTGCTCAGGAACACAGCATGTTAGGCCCAGAATGAAAGTGGTCAGTGAACTGAAAAATCAGTGCTTACCCCAGGGCTGTTATCCCAGCGTGCAGGAGAGCGTGCACTCTTAGAATACAAATAAGCAGTCTGTGGTACTTCTAAAGACTAACACATTTCTTTATTGCATAAGCTCTGGAACTTGTCTCTCTTGTAATGTTTGTTTACAGCCAGGGTGCTGGAACAATTTCTGCAGTTGGGGTGTGGAAAGTCATTGAGCAAAACTGGAACCCCAAACCAGGGGTGCAGTCAGAGGCAGCTTTTAGGGTAGGTGAAGCAGGTGCCTGCCTAGGGCCCCGAGGAGTACGGGGCTCCGTTCCCAACTCAGTGGGCAGGCACCTGCTTCGCCTACCCCAAAAGCCACATCTGCCTCCATCTGTAGCAGGAGTGCTCCAAGCTGCAGCAGGCACGAAGAGCCTGGGAGGGGGCAGTGGGGTGCCAGGTTTGGGAGGGTTCAGGGCCCCCCAGCAGAGAGCTGGTGCTGCAGAGGGGGGTTTCAGGGCCCCCAGCAGGGAGCCACTGCAAGAGGAGGGTGCTTGCAGGGCCAGCAGCAGGGAGCCTATAGGGGACCCCACAATGGACCTTCACTTAGGGCCCCACATAGCCTAAGGCTGCCTGTGGGTGCAGTAGCCCCCCTAGTTCCAGCAGGTGTGCAGCAGCAATTTGCAATCTATTCAAGCCAGAAGAAGCAGCCTGCCCAGCAAAGTTTATCACAGAGGTAGCCCTTGTCTGCCCCCGCCCTGGAAAACACAGCTGTCTGAAATCAAAGCTAGTCAGGGCGGGACAGGACACTTACAAACACTCAGCAGGCATACCGGGTTCAGCTGGCACAGGGTCCCAGGAGGCGGCTGTCTGGTGCAGAAGCCCAAGCAAATAAACACCTAAACTACCCCCTGTCCCTGGTCTGTTACCAGCTTCAGATCCTTGGAGCCATGCAGGCTTTAGAAGCTTTGGCCCAGAGTGTCAGGCTGTCAGCTGATCCAGAGTCACAGTGTGAGTGGGGATGGGGAGCCAGCTTACTGCAAAGATGTCCCAGCAGAAGAAAGCATCGCCCTCTGAAGTCAGCATCCCCCATCCCACCCTTAGTCCCGTCCTTGTCCTCCCCACGGCTGCTGGGATTTACTTACTAATTATCAAAGCTGGAGGTATCAGCCACCCAATGCAACAATCCGAGTAGACTGAATCCAGAGTGGAACCAAAGCAGGGACCCAGCAAGCCAAATGACCTTCGCTTTATTTATCAGCCAATAACAAACCGCTCTCAAGGGGCAGCAAGCCAGACTTTGCCTGTGTGCGCTCCTTGAAAACACTCCTCTCTTCAACTCATAGGCAGACTAAAGGTTCCTCTATAAATAGACAAGGAGGCCTGCAGCACTTTTAAAGACTAACACATTTATTTATCACATGAGCTATCATGGGAGAAAATCCCACTTCATCAGACTGACGAAGTGGGATTTTCTCCCACGAAAGCTTGTGCAATAAATAAATGTGTCAGTCTTTAAAAGTGCCACAGGATTCCTTGTTTGTTTTGCTGAACTAGATTAACATGACAGAGTCCTGTGGCACTTGTAAAGACTAACAGATTTATTTATCGCATGAGCTTTCGTGGGAG
>ML686047.1:517169-544086 GCA_007922175.1 Pelusios castaneus
TAGGATCAGGTCAGGCTGTAACAGCAAATCAAAATAGGTGTTAGGATGTTCCCCAGTGTTTTGAATCCTAACACCTATTTTGATTTGCTGTTACAGCCTGACCTGATGCTATGTCATACACTCCCCTGCATTTAATTTCCTCCCACTCTGTAACTTTCCTATCTTCAAAGCATCTGACGAAGTGGGATTTTCTCCCACGAAAGCTCATGCGATAAATAAATCTGTTAGTCTTTAACAGTGCCACAGGACTCTGTTGTCTTTCTACAATAGACTAACACGGCTACCCCTTTGGAAATAGATTAACATGGACACCCCTCTGGAACTCTATAAATAGAATTGCATTCAGTTGTCTAAGCCAAAAATCTGCCTAAAGAACCTTTGCCTTTTCATCCTTCCAGGGATCTCAGAATGCTTTGCAAACATTAATAAATAAAGCTACACACTCTCTGGGAGGCCGATAAGCACTAAATTCCATGTTGTAGAGATGGGGAAACGGTGGCAGAGAGGGGTTATGTCCTACAGGACTTTTCCTGTGTGTGTGTGTTCTCCAGAGAGAGACACACAGAGATCATTATGGACATGCAAGCTGTTTTGATTAGCCCAGCAAAGTAGAGAGGAAATTATTCCATGATCTCCATAAGTGCTCAGATACTACAGCCGGGTGCATGAGTTTAAAGCACCACTGAACTTCTGTGGGCGCACAGGAGTCCAGTTGGGGTAACACTCAAGCTATTACCTGGAGTGAACATTGAAGTGAAGGCTAGCTCTTGCGACTGTGCGAATGATCAGCCAAATTCTGTTCTTGATTATACCTCTGAGACCCCGCTGCTGACAGCAGACCTGTTGAATGCAAAAACAGTGGTAGTGAAACATGAAAGGCTGATCTACACACAGTTGTGTTACCCCTTTAACTACAGAAAAGCCACCATAGTTAAAGCAGAACCTCCTAGTGTGGGTGGAGTTACACCAGTATAAATTATTCCCCTACATTTTGGGAAATAAACTGCCTTGGTCTAAGCACCTTTACACTGGCACCACTGCACCCACAATAGGAGCTGTAGTGTTTTCACTATAACACTATATCAGCCCCCTAACTGAACACCGGGTGCAGATGTGCAAACCAGGCTTAAAGTTGCACAATTAAGCATGCAAAAGTAAGAAACTGCAGGCTCTAGGGCTGTTTCCACAGCTCTGCCGGCCTTGGTCCTAGATACAACAGTAGTCTCTGACTGTGATTACATGCTGGTTCTCTGACAACTATAATATAATATGCCATTGGCGAAAACCTTAGCTACTCCCCATGCAATTCATATAACCTATGATCAAATATTTAAAGGTTGTATCATAAAGCCTATATGCACAAGGAGGAGTGATTTGTGGTCTCCATCATAACTTGGGCCTTTTCTGACATTTTAGGGCTTAACCCTACAGCCTTCATGTTGTAGTTAGGTATTTTTGCACTTAATTTTCTAGGTTGTTCGGTGTTTCTCTTGATTAATAAAGAAGTGCCCGTACAGGGTTGGCGTGGAGGAAAGTGCTCAGTTCTAGGAATGTATTGGCTGGCTGGTGCTTGTCAATCCCTTTTATAAATAACAAGCTTGAAAACTAACTAACTTCAGGCTGACTCTGCATTTCCAAACCCATGCAGTATTACTCCTTGCCATTAAAAATACACAGGAGTTAGACTGATCGCAGAGCTTGCTGGTTACAATCTTCCGTATGTACGTAGCACCAGCCACAGTCGCATTTAACCACTGGTAGACATACATAGCCTTTTTAATTACTGCACTGGTTTTTATTACACTGGATTTGATTTGTTACCCTCCAGAACCCTCTGGCAAGATTGGGGGGAGAAAGGAAGGAGCAAGATTGAGGCTAGCTAACACAAGGGGACTTTCTCATTGGAGATTTAGATTGATGGGAACCAGAAACTCCAAGCACACCAGCACTCTGCCAGCCCCAAACAACAGATCCTGCAGGGATCACATAATTTAACCCACCGGAGCCAAACCTTGCAGAATTCCCATGTTCTAATTTATTCCAGCAGATCAACATGTACTATTCTTATTAAACAGTAGGTGGCAGCAGTGTCTCCTTTCATGCAGAGTGACAGGAGGCCTTAGTCTGCAGCCCATGAAAGCTTATGCCCGAAGAAATTTGTTAATGTTTACGGTGCCACAGGACTCTCGTTGTTTTTGCTGGATAACAGACTAACACGGCTACCTCTCTGGAACTTAGCATTTTGTTACACCTATTGTGCAAATTGCAAACTATAGAATACAAGGGCAGAGGCCTGGCCAGCTGTTTGATTGTACAGATCTTTCACGGCCCCAAACAAATTCTGTTAGAGTGCTGCACGGCATTTCTTTGGCCAGAAATGATTTATTTGCCACCCAAATGGTAACATTTGGGGGAGCAGGGAGTGATTCTGCCCAGATTTATCCCCCTGACCGCTTCCCTTTTCATTATCTTACATCTACATTCAAATTCCCTATTTTCTGCTGACCCAGGCTGCACTAATCCTGATTTTATGTCATTTAGACTACCTGCACCGAGGGTGCACAGCACCTACAGAGCACAGATGGGTGCCCGCATACGCATTTAACGTTAATGTTCATGCTGAGCTCTTAGGCTATGTCTCCACTTGTTCAAATAAGTCGACTTAGCATGTCTACACTGTAAATTTAGGTCGACTTAAAGGGGACCTTGCCAAATCGACTTAGACCATCCACACTGGACGCCTAAGTGGACTTGTAGGGGCTAGGTGGACCTGGGAATGGTGCATGGTGAGAAGGGGGGCACCCCTTCAAAAGTGCCAGGGAGCTCAGCATTTTCCCCATTGCACATGGGGGCTGAGCAGGACAGGGACAGGGGCAGGATATAGGAGCGGGGTGGGCAGGGCTGTGTCCTGCCCTGTGGGTGGGCACGCCAGGCTCTGGCTGTGCCAGCCACCCTGGGAGGGAGGTCAGTGGTGGAGCCCTGGGGACCCTCTAAGTCAACTTAGGGCTAAGCCACATCTACACTGGCTTAAGTCGACTTAAGCCAACCTAGTGATCCTCAGCCGTACGGGGCAGAGTGCAGTGGCCCCCAGTGGCCAGGGCAGCCTGCCATTCTGCCCTCTTCCCCCCCACAGTGGTTAGCCAGGAGCTGTTCCAGTGCCCACCCCACCCCTACCCCCAGCCCTGCCCCTCTCCCACATGGGCCAAGTGCCCTGACCAGAAGCCACTCCTGCCCCAAGCAGCACAGGGGTTGCTCCCACCTCCCAGCCCCACCTCTCATGTGGGCCCAGACGGCACTGCCCCCTCTGGGGTTACAAGGCAGGTGTGAGGGGCAGGACTCAGACCCATCGTGGGTACCACCAAAAATGATACAAACCTGGCACCCGTGGCAAGGACTCACCCGTCCCAATCAGTCTTGAAGCCACCGTGAGTGAGTCCCTGCTTTTGACGAGTCCCCGAATCTCTTTGTCCAGAGTCGGCGGCTCTCCAGACATGCCCTGACTCTGTGCTCTGATGCCATAGGCAGTGGTTAAAGTATAATTTGACGGGCCCTGGAACCCTCTAATCTCTGGGCCCCCTTCCCGTATTGTCTGGGCCCCCTTCATGCATGTGCAGGCCCCAGCCCAGGTAGGTATTTACAACCACTTCTCAGTACCACATGCATCGGTTAGCGCTCCATAAAAATATTTATAATTTTACATGGAGATTATGTCTATAGCAATTATTGTCACACACTAGCAAACACTGCATCACACAATAAGTATTGTGATTAACACCGGTGGGGCGTAGGACCTGCCAGCAGCCAGGGCAGAGCGTGACATGGATTCCACCGGATTTTTCTATTTTTAGGGGCCCCGGAACTCTGGCCCCTGAAATTTGTGGGCCCCGGAACGGCGTTCCAGTGCATTCCCCCTTACTTTAACCTCTGGCCATAGGCCAGATCCCCAGCTGGGGTAGCTGGACAAGACTCTCCTGAAGTCAGGGAGCCAACATCCACAGAGTTCTGCCGTAACTTCACCGTGCCTTGTGGCCCGTAATCACCCTCCTCAGGAGCCAGTTAGTTTGAAGAGAGCAGCCAGAACTCCTTGTTCTCTGTCTGGGTTGGAATATGCTGTTCTAGTTAGGTTTGATCTCACTGCTGCACGTGACATGGGAGAGTCCTGCACCCCCTGCTAAAGAAAGGGACATTTCGTGCACTAACCTAGGCAGGCTGAAGTTCGCAAACCATACACAAGTATCTGTTGCCAGCTTGCACCATCCCCGCGCAGGTCTATAAGCGCCCCCGCCCAAACTGGTTCAGTTCAGACCATTCCAGTGCTAGAGAGGCTGGGAAAGGCCACAGCTGCATTTCTCTGACAGAATCCCTTCCGGCTCCTGCCTCACCTTGTATGATCGTCCCCTGCCCAGGTCATCACAAGTGCCTTGTACTTGTCCATATTGCCCTGCACTTATCTGGGGCTGTCCAAATGCATCCAGAGAGTGCTGGAGGGGAGTTGTAGGATGTTCATCCTATTTCTCAGAATACCTCTCTGGTTCCACAGTGCTTTTCAAGTTCTCCCACAACTGTCAGGGAGCAGTGAGAGCTGGGAACTGGAGTAGGAAATCCACGATGCACTGCTACAGCATGGGAGTGCTGTGTACTCTTTGTGAATGTCAGGCTGGGCGGGTCTGGGCCTGCCCAAAACTAAAGGACCATCTCCTCAGCTAGGCGATTGGAGTCACTAAGCCCAGGCCAAGGAGTGCAGTCTGTGGACACATTGAACTGATTTACTGAGCCAAGCTAGTAATGCAAGAGTTACCTGTAACATTTAGCCTTGAAAGCATAGCCATTTTTTAGCATGGACAGGAGGGAACAGAGCAGATGGAAAGAAAAGCAGGATCCAAACGCTACCAACTCCTCTTGATGGGATAACTCAGACATTGACTTTTTCCCCATCTTTCCTCACTCCAGCGGTGTCTAGGGATCCAGAACTGAGAATGAAGGAGACCATTCCATAGCAGCGTCACCTCATTTGTACCTTTGTTTTAATTGTTCTCCTTTTTTATGGTGGCTAAACCAGCTAAAACCAGGTCCTGGCCACTTATGGTGTTAAATTTCTCATGGCATGTTTTCTAAAATAAGGGGTCACCTCGATTATTCTGGCTAACTTGCAACTCAGGTAACTAAATTTCCCTTGCCTCAGTTCCCTCATCGGTTTTGACTAGAGAAAGATATTCTCCACCTCCTGTCCTAATTTGTGATGTAATGTTGCTGTGAAGCGCAGAGCTGCTGTTTTCCCTCCCCTCCACAGAGATAACTGCATTTCATTGGTGGAAGAAAACAATCCCAACAAAGCCAATACCCTTTCCTGTTGAGAGATCTAACTTGGTGTTAGTTAAAGCCTTCCATTACAGTTTCTGTGGCTGTAAAATCAGAGGATCCGGGTTTTCAGCAGTGATGAGCACTTGCCACAATTCCAATGGAAACTGCAGGTTCTAGAAAACTAGATCCTAGATTCATTCTTAACACAGAAGAAGACAAGGTCCCTGGCCCCAAAAGCTTGCAATGTTTCCTCTTTGTAGAAGCAAACAATTAACTAATCTATCAGGAGATTATTATTGTAGGTTAAATATTAATTTTCTGTGCACTCATCCATCAATATAACATTCAGCTCAAATGTCTCTATAAACCTCATGTCAGAAACATTTTAAGTTTTTCTAGAGTTTGCACACTATAAAGAAAATCAACTGGAATCTCTCAGCACACGGCTGACGAGCCTCAACCTTCCCCTCAGCTAAGTTACATGTCAATCTCCCAAACTAAAATCAAACAGATTTAAATAGTAAATAAATAAATCACTGGTCTAATCTGGCATGGTATTTTCTCTGACTCTGTCAGAGAAGGAGACAGCACGCAAAACTGGAAGATTCTGTGTGTTTATAACTAAGGCTATAGGGAAACATTGTAGGGTCATTGATTTTAACGGCAAACTCTATAACACAATATAGTATTTTCCCACAGATTTAGTTACAGGCATCTCGTATCTTGCAGTGCTTTCTGCATGCCAAAGAGACAGTCAATTTATACTGTATTGTCTTAGAAACAGTCAATTTATACTGTATTGTCTTGGAAACAGTCAATTTATATTGTATTCTAATCGTTTAATCAGAGACCAGATCTTGTGAAAACATTGTTTATTTTCCCAGCACAACATTTTTGTGTTCTCACAGAAAAAACAAAACCTGAAATATTTCTGAGAAAAAAACTACTATTTTGGCCTAACACTGAAATATTTTGATTCTAAAATGCCACTATGATGTCCCATGGGCGATGTAATCTGGATGTCTCATGTTCACACTCTCCTCTATAGACCCAGCTCTTTAGTTGCACTGCTTTTCCCATGATGCAGTATAATCTTCCCTTCTGGTGAGGGGCGGCTTGTATCCTGGCAATCAGTTGGCTGTGGTGCATCATGGGAGATGTAGTCTGGCTGTGGATCCCAACCCATGAGGATCCTGAACCACAACTCTCATGAGGCATTGCAGCATCATTTCAAAATCAAAATATTTTGATTTTCTGCTGACACATTTAGGTTTTCAGGCATCTGTTTTTGATGAAAGATCAAAGTTTTCTGCAGAAAGCAGACACTTTGCAAACAAAATTCCTTTTGAGAGTAATCCAATTTTCTTTTAAAAAATAGTTTCAGCATAAATTTTTCAACCAGACTTATTAGAAAATGTGGGTCTGTTTCTCATGACCACTGGGACGTTTTTAGTTTTCTCTGAGTTACATTTACCCCCCGCTTGCAATCCTTTTCACTGCCAGATGAAAAGGCCCTAGAGTACTGAGGCCTGTAGTGTAACCAGCGCTTGGGTACTCTGGGGCAAGCTGGAACTAAACTCTGCTGTGAGATCCCGGCAGTCACAATACATACGGAAAAAGGACTGGAACAAGGTCTTCATATGCATCCTCCGGCATTCCCTAACTTGGGCGTGTCTACTCTGCAGTCACCAGGTGTGTTGGCCGTTGGTGTAGACATTAACTGAGCTACCTTTAATCTATTTAGCTCGGGTACTGAATCAGTGAAGTTGTGTCACCCATAGGTGGTCTTAGCGGGTGGCAGGTGGGGCATTTGCCCAGGGCCCCGCAAAGGATAGGGGACCCCCATGCCAGCTCTAAATCTCCTGCTGGCAAGCCCAGGAGAGGGGCCGGGAGCCAGGCAGGAGGCCTGCAGCAAGGCTAGCTGAGGTGGGGAGTCTTAGGGGCGCTGCGGAGAGGCCGGCCACCAGTGGCAGCCCCAGAAAGGGGGCTGGAGGGCCCATGGAGAGGCTGGTCGGGTGGGGCAAGGACTAGGCGGCAGCCCATGGTAAGGCCAGCATGAGGGCCGGGGGTGGCAGGGGGACCCACAGCTAGGTTGGAAGAGGGACCAGGGGGCCAGTGGGGGCCCCAACAAGGCTGCAAAAGTCAAGGATGGGTGTGGGGGGACCCATCCTTGACTTTTGCCTGGAGCCCCAGTATCCCAAAGACTGGCCCTGGTGGCATCATAGGTTTCTATGCAGGCTGTAGAAGCCTGCCCACAACTATAGGTAATTACTTGGGTCCTGAACTAGCTGGATTAAATGTCTAGATTAGATGCAACCACATCCTGTGATTACAATGTAGATATACAATCTGGGCCATGTAACTGTACATCCTTAATCTTCATTTTATTCCTTTTGATTGATATATTTATATGGATGTATTATTAAATCTGCAAACAAACCAAAGTGCACAAAATTGCCCTTTTGACATGACAAATATACATCTTCTTGTCCAGATATAGTGTGTGTTAAAGAACAACTATCATCTGATACGGGCTCATAGATAACATTTCCACAAGGGTGATTTTTTCCCCCACTTCCTCCCTAGCCTCACCAAGAATTCTGCATTGTGAATGGCAATTCTAAAAAGGCCAAAGATCACTATGGTTAAAAAAGACAAGCTGGCAAAATTTGAAAGAGAACTCGAGTCCTTCCAACGCAGCTTCATACTGTTGTCTATCACAGTTATAATGAGTTTCACAATAGACTCTAAGGACACCACTGCTGTCAGATTTTGCTCAGTAGAGCAAAGTGCAAGACACAGTTGTGAAGACAGAGGTCACTGGGACATTGAGGGTGAGGTTGTGCAACTCAAACTCCCGTTTATGGGACCGTTTGAGTGACCAATAGAAGTGTTGCACAATCCAGCCCTAAAAGTCTGGCAAAGGAATTAAATGCAAGGGCTAAATATTATGCACATTCATGTAAATGCAAATAGGAAATACCTCTTGGGCCCTGTGCCCCCAACCAGAGAGAATGGAGGATCCAGTAGCTAGCCCAAGTCTAACCCTTGTTTGATTCCTTATTCTGCCACTGACTTCCTTTATGACCTTAGGCAAGTTATTTTATCTGTGTGAGTATGAGTTCCCTAGCTGCAAAATGGGGACAGTAGCACTTTCCTACATCAGAGAGGTGGTTTGAGGAAAACTATGTTAAATAGGGTGGGATGGTCAGATCTTAGAGCGATAGGATCCATAGATAGGTCACAGAGCAGGGTATAAGATAGGAAACGGGGTGCTCCTATTCAAAGAGGAACATGGTGAAAGTCATCTTTATCCATAGAGCACCTTTAGATCATGCTGTGTCCCAAGTGACATCCAGAAGAAAAAATAATTAATAACTCTCATACATTATAGACTCATAGGCTAGGTCTGCACTTGTGAAGTTAAGTCGACTCTGTTAAGTCGACTTAACAAGGTCAATTTTAAGTTGACTTAAGACGACCTTGTTAAGTCGACTTAACAGTAGACATAGCCGTCCACACTGGCTTCAGGTCGACTTAATAAGGTCAACTTAGCGCTATTCCCCGTCCACACTGGCTTTAAATCGACTTAAGAAGCCAACTTAAGGCTTAAGTCGACCTTCAGAGGTGGTGTCATTATGTCAACTTAAGCTGTTATTAAGTTGATTTAAGGAAGCGCTTAAGTCAACTTAATAAAAACCCAGTGTGGACGCAGCTTTGTGTAGATCAACTTAGGTGTCCTTAAGTCGACCTAAGTTGCCAGTGTAGATGCACTCACAGACTCTAGGGTAAGAAGGGTCCAATATGATCACCTAGTCTGACGTCCTGCATAATGCAGGCCACAAAACCTCACCCACCCACTCCTGCAATAAGCCTCTAACCTAGGACTAAGTTATTAAAGTCCTCACATCATGATTTAAAGACCTTAAGATCTAGAGAATCCACCACATTTCATGATAGTGACTAATAAGCAACAGTAACTTCTTGATAATCATTCCTGAATATATATAGGCAAGGCTTAAAAGGAAAGCTTTATATATGCAGATCCTGATTCAGCCTTTTGCACACCCATCAAAGACCGGAGACAGACTGGTCCTGACTGATCAATCATGCATCAGGACAACCCTTTAAGCAACACTGATATGATCCAGTTTCTCGAAGACCCTCTTGTAATTGTCACAGGGTGTGTCATCTAAAGGACGTAGGAAAAGAAAAGTTCTCACAAAGGAAGAGGCACTGTGCACTACTCCTGGGCTGATTCCATGCAAAGTCTATCTCCACTTTGGCAGTCGAAGATCAGATTCCACATTAGGAATAAGGAGGGGGGGGGAAGTGTCAACAAGGGCAGGCTTTGGGGAGCCCTTCCAAATCCATCTCATTCAGACATGAGATTGTGTAATGGTTCAGGGTATTCCCCATCAATATGTGGAACCAGCCCACCATGTGAAGCTGTTATGATGTCCTCCCCCTGCCACCAGGGGCCACCTCCGTGTGCGCTGCCCTCACATCATGTCACTGCACCTCAACCCCACCATTCACGAAATAAATGAAGGGCTCTACCTGCAGAATAAAGGGCAGATCCAGGGAAGTCAGAACCCTTCTGTGAATTTCAGGAAACAGGGCATTGCCACCCCAACAGTCGGTGGCTTCCTACCATGGCAGATGCTAAATCCAGCAAGGCAAATCTATAGGACACTGGTGTGGATACAAGAGAATATCCGGTACATTTGAATGTATCCGGTACATTTATCCATTGTTGTATGCGGTGTTAATGTTGCTGTGTCAGTCCTAGGATATTACAGACACAAGGTGGGTGAGGTCATATCTTTTATTGGACCAACTTCTTTTGGGGAGGGAGACAAGCTTTCAAGTTTCCACAATTCTCTTCTTCAGGTCAGGGGAACATATTCATCAGTGTCACAGTTAAATACAAGGTAGAACAGCTTGATTAGGATACATAGTCGATTGGCCTTCCTCTTGACTGGTCCCTTGAAATATGTGTTAACCACATCTTTTAAATGATCTATTCCACCTTGTGTTTAGCTGTGACACTGAGTATGTTTCCCAGACCTGAAGAAGAGCATTGTGTAAGCTCAGAAGTTTGTCTCTTTCACTAACGCAGTAGGTCCAATAAAAGGGTATGTCTACAATGGAGGCTCTGTTAAGTTGACTTAACAAGGTCAACTTTAAGTCGACTTAAAGTCGACCTTGTTAAGTCGACTTAGAGAGTCTGCACTGAAAACTCCAGTTGACTGCCAGCGTCCAGACAGGCAGGTGCTAGGTTGACGGAGGAGCGGTGCCTTTGGGAAGCTGTCCCACATTGCACTGGGACCTGGAGGCCAATTAGGTCAACTTAAGGGCTTCCCCATCTACACTGGCTTAAGTCGACCTTCAGGGGTGGTGTTATTAAGTCGACTTAAGGAAGTGCTTAAGTCGACTTAATAAGCGCCCAGTGTGGACTTAGTGATCTGTAGGTCGATTTAACCATCCTTAAGTCGACCTAAGGCTCCAGTGTGGATATATCCATAGATAGTACCCCATCCAGTTGTCACATTCATCCACTGTAAGAGATGAGAAGATTCTTGGGCACCATCATATGTCCCTTATAAGAGGAGGTCCTGCCATTTGAGACCGTGGACTCTGTGTTCTTCTTTCACGTGTGAGCTTTGGGTAAACAAAAGCTAAGACGATGGTTTAAGATTTGGTGTGACAGGCTCTCTGTGTGAAATTCAGCCCTGTCCAGTGTGAGCCAGCCCAAGGGATATACATTGCCTAAATCCCCTTTAGGTGTTTAAAATAGAGACCTACACAATACATAGGCCTTGAATTGGCTATTTGAACACTGCTGAATTTCACCCTTTCTGAGCACTAATCATAGAAGTAAATCATGTTGCAGCTTTCCAAACAATCTGTTCTGCTTGCAAAGACTTATCAAGCAGCTGATAATTCTGTAATTTAATCTAGGAAATAAACATCAAGGACTGGCATTTGGTAACTAACAGTGGGTGGAATCAAGCAAGATATTGATACAAGAAACCTCTTATTAAGGGCTTGTCTGTTCCTGAAAAACACCATGTGTCTGACAAAGTGGGTTGGAGCCCACGAAAGCTTATGCCTGAAGAAATTTGTTAGTCTTTAAGGTGCCACGGGACTCTCGTTTTTGCTGTACACAGACTAACACGGCTACCCCTCTGGAAATTAACGCTGTGTATGGGAAACCTGTTTTTTCCAGAATCAGCCTGTTCACACACGGAGTTATTCAGGAATACCTGTTCTGCTTTAAGTTCATACTGTATCTTTTTTCAGAATAACTTTCCGAGGCCCTAAAACAGATTTAACTCTAAAAGGAACCATGTGAGTGAGACCGTCGCCAGCCCTCAGGCAGTGCAGGGCAGGCAGCCGTCTGAGTAACAGTCTCAGTGATCAGGGTCAGATTATGGGGCACACAATAGGGAGAAGATCACCAACCAGCTTTCGCGGCTATGGCAGGATGGTTCACATACCCCAGACAGCAGCAGGGTGCCTTCGGGGCGAGGCGGCGGGGCTCCAACCGAAACACGCCGCCTCGGAAGTCAGATATTCCCCAGGCCTGTCAAGGGCCACCAACCAAGGTTGCACCACCCCTCTCTCTTCCCACTGGGGTACTTGCTTTCTTTGCTCCTACGGGACACCGGGGTAGTCTGCCATCAGGAAATTCCCGAAGCCATCAGCGTCATCCGAAGGGGGGAGGGCTGGCAGGGGCTCACACGGGTCTTGGATGGAGGGCAGCTTCCCGAGGTCGCAGGACTCGGGTGGCAGCTCTGGTCTGCAAGGCGCCGGGGATATGGGGTGGTCCTCTAGCTTCTCCGCCGAGAGCAGCTTCTCCAGGTCACAGTGGTCCTGCGGTGCCTCCAGCTGCCAGGGCTCTGAGTCGGGGTGCTGCAGGTCGGTCTCCCCAGGGGAACAGTTGCTCCTGTGGGTTCCAGGGGCCAGCTGCCTGCTCTGGCTGGCCAGGTTCCAGCCACTCAGGATGGCCCTCTGGACCCCAGGCTGTGGGGAGCTCGAGCCAGGCCTGCTGGTCTGGAGAGCGGGAGTCCCATCTCGGGGAGCAGGCAGAGAGGTCTCTCCTCCAGGCCTGCCGGGGCCTGACTGAGGGAGAGGTCTTCCCTTTTATATTCTGTCTCCCGGCTCCGCCCCCTCTGCTTCCTGTCAGGTGGGGACGGGGCTTTGCGTCCCCTCCCCTTGCAGGGGATTGGCCCCCCCTCTGTGTCTGTCTCAGAGGGTGGCCATGTTCCTTGCTCCTTACAGACCAGCAAAGAAAAGGAATTTTAAACTATTGGACTGGTGCCTATGTATCAAATTGGTAGAGAGACCCCAAGTCAGGAGGATGTCACCAGTCTGCAGCTTTCCTCTTTAAATTTTTCACAATTCCACTGGTGACAGCCTCTCAAAGACGTGCAGGCAGTATCAACTAGTGGCTGGAGCACTGGCCTGGGACACAGAGGTTTTCAGTTGTAATCATGGGTTTGCCACTGGCCTGCTGGATTGTCTTGGCCTTGGGCAAGCCATTGTGCCATTTTCCGCCTCAGTTTCCCATCAGTAAAGTAAAGTTAATCAGAAATGTTGGGCTGGAAGGGGCCATGGGAAGCCATTCTGTTCATCTCCCCTCTGCTAAGTCAGGATTCAGTATACTTAGACCATCCCTGACTAACCTGTTCTTAAAAACCTCGGCTTTGAAGTGTTCCTTGCCTCTGTGTGCCAGAAGCTGGGAATGGGTCACGGGATGGATCACTTGATGATCACCTGTTCCATTCATTCCATCTGAGACACCTGGCACTGGCCGCTGTTGGGAGACGGTGTACTCGGGCAGATGGACCACAGGTCTGACCGTTCTTATCTTCTTACTCTCCACTGATGGGGATTCCACTACCTCTTTAGCTCACCTTTTCTAGTGCTTAACTATCCTTCGTGTTTAAAACATTTTTCCAGATATCTAACCTAACTCTCCCTTACCACCCACTAAATCAATTATATTTTGTCATGCCTTCAGGGAACATGGAGCACAACTGATCATCGCTCTCTTTACGTCTTTTTCCGTATTTGAAGATTGTTGTCCTGGCCTCTGTCCGCCTTCCCTAAACTAACCGTACCCATTTTTAAACCTTTACTCGTTGTCGGGATTTCTAAACATTTTATTGCTTTTGTTAGCATCTCATGTCTGGCTACTGAAGATAGGACGTATGCTTCCAGTTGCCCTGTAGATATACCCTCAGTGCGTGACCAAAACTCCACCTTTTGGGAATGGGAACAGCTAATGTAGACAGGATCATTTTGTATGTATAGTTGGGATTATGTTTTCCAATATGCCTTACTTTGCATTTATCAACAAAGAATTTCATCTGCCTTTTTTTTTTTTTTTTTTTGCCCAGTCACTCAGTTTTGTGAGATCCCTTTGTAACTGTTTGCAATCTGGTCTGGACTCAACTCTCTTGAATAAGTTTGTCTCAACTGCAAATTTTGCCACTTCGCTGCTTACCCCTTTTTCCAGATCATTTATAAATGTGTTGAACAGCACTGATCCCAGTACAGATCCCTGGGGACCCTGCTATTTAACTCTCTCCATTCCAAAAACTGATCATTTATTCCTACCTTTTGTTTCCTAAATTTTAACCAGTTATTGATCCATGAGAGGACCTTCCCTCTTATTCTATGACTGCATACTTTGTTTAAGAGCCTTTGGTGAGGGACTTGTCAATGCTTTCTGAAAGTTCAAGTTTACGATATCCACTGGATCACCTTTGTCCACTTGTTTGTTTACTCTCTCAGAGAATTCTAATAGACTGGTGAGGCATGATTTCCCTTTGCAACAGTTGTGTTGACTTTTACTCCACAAATTGTGTTCATTTATGTGTCTGATAATTCTGTTCTTTACTATAGTTTCAGCCAGTTTCCCTGGTACTGAAGTTAGGCTTACTGGCCTGTAATTGCCAGAATCACCTTTTTAGCCTTTTTAGAAAATTGACATCCCATTAGCTATTCTCCAGTCATCTGGTAATAATAATAATTTATTCCAGTATCTTTCCCGATATCTAAATTAGGCTGACAGGTCTGTAATTCCCTGGGTCTCCCTTTTTCACTTTTTTGAAGATAGGTACTATGTTTTCCTTCTCCAGTCCTCTTCAGCTTCACCCATTCTCCATGAGTTCTCAAAAATAATCATTAATGCTTCAGAGATTCCTTCTCTAATGATACTGATTTCCATTGTAAAGCAGTTTGAGATCTACTGATGAAAATTTTTACGCAAGAGCTAGGTACTATCAATAAAAAAAGATCAGTATTTTGTCAGCCCCATCTGTGGGGGTCCGATGATCACATATGGCTTGACCCTGCATCTAAGTCAAAGGGAAAATGCCCATAGACCTCAATGGGAATTGAATCAGGCCCTTACAGTAGTTGGGATTCTACCACTTTTCCAAGACTCTTGGCAAAAGATGAGCAGTTAGAAACCCAGCTTACATAGGATGGATCACTGAGGACAGAACAGCAGTGTGTAACCATACAACCTATTAGAAAGACAGATCCAGCCAACCTGCTAGATTTTGCCCTCTGTGTTAAAATAACCAGGCCTAAGGCATGACGTCTGGATTAGAAATCAAGTTCATCGGTAGACACACAATGAAATTTGTGAATGATCCAACAGATAATGTGGGTTAAAAGAAAGGATAGATCACAAAACATACAGCAGATTATGGTTGTCTGCTTCTTGATTGTTGACCTGCCCAAAGACAAACCTATGACCAAGATTTTCTAAAGTGACTAGTGGTTTGGGGTGTCCAATTTGCAACACCTTAAAGGGAGCTTGGTTGAAATTTTCAGAAGCACCCATGGCCCACTTTCAAAAGAGATTAAACATTTAGAAGCCTGAGTCGTACTGATCTCTGAGGAGACTTCTGACAAGACATTTGATAAGGCTCCTAAGTCACTTTGCAAATGGAATGTAGGCTTCTAAATTACTTAGGCACTTCTGGGAGACTAGGCGGGTGAGGTAATATCTTTTACAGGACCATCTGTTTGTGAGAGAGACAAGCTTTTGAGCTTACTCAGAGCTCTTCTTCAGGACAGTGTAGCTCCAAAACTTGTCTCTCGCCAACAGAAGGTAGTCTAGTAAAAGATATTACCTCATCCTCCTTGTCTCGCTAATATCCTGGGACCATCACAGCAGTTACCGTTACACTTCACACAGCATTAGGCACTTTTGAAAATTTTACTCATCATTTTCAGAAAGGGCTGAGCACCCATCATCTGAAAATCAGGCAACTGTAAAGAATCTGAAAGTGGGCACCCACAAATGGGGGCTTCCAAGATCACTGGTTATTCCTGAAAATCTTGACCTAGCTGTGTCTCTCTATCCCTCCTCACTCTCCATCCCAGGGCCAAAAAAACTGGGAATCTTATGACACCGGTTGGATCAGGGGGCCCATTTGTATTAGGATTTATTTCAGAATTAAAATGACCCATATGAGATAGGCCCTGTCAGACACTGTTAGAAAGGTTGTAATTTGCTAAGTGCGATGAGATTGTTTGTCAGCTTGTGTCATATTTGTATTGGAAGCTATGGATATGTTTGATGTATCTGTATTTCAACTTGTGCTGTGTTTTTGGGGGACACCCAGACAGGATGGCTGCACCACTTGATGGTCTATTAAGGGAACTCAAGGTACAACAAGCTCAGAGAAAGAAATTAGGGGCTACACCTTATAAGTCATCAGGACTTACTCATGTGACCTTGGCCCCATCTTATTTCTGTAAATTTCCACAAGCAGAATGGCAAAGAGCGAGACATAAAAGGCAGCTGCACCTCGTCCATAATGTTTTTAGTCTTCAGCCTTCATCTTCCTCTGGATCTTCCTCTCGGCAACTGAAGGACCCATCCAGGTGCTGGAGATACACCAGAGGGACCATTGAGCCTGCAAACTCCACAATTCGGCTGGAAACTTGGTACATGAACTTTCAATTATTTCTCTCTGGTTGCTTTAATCATTTACCATCTCTCTTGTAATTTGTTTCTTTTCTTTTATAATAAACCTTTAGTTTTAGTAAGTAGAGAATTGGCTGGCAGCATAGTATTTTGGGTTAGATCCAAATTTATATTGGTCTGGTAATATGGCTGACCGTTTGGGGCCGGGAGAACCATTTTGGTAAAAAGCCTGGAGTTTTAAATAACGTATCTCTTTACTGCACCTAGCAGCTGAGCGGGAGCCAGAGACTGAAATGCTGTGAAGGGGGCTGAGTATATTTTGTTGTAACTTCTTGATAAAGAGTGTGGGAAATCAGAAGCATTGTTTATGACTGATTGGGGAATCTAACTTCAGTGTCACCCACCAGGACTGGGAGAATCTACTCTTCTTTTGCAGCCTGCCCTGATCTGGGTGCTTTTGTGTGGACTATCCTAGGCATGGACGGATCGCAAACCTGACCTTGAGATTGCAGGTTCAGGGAGCCATGAATTAATTTTAACCCAGTGATCAATTGATTCAGTATGGATCCCATAATAATGCAGATAAAAATACCCTTTCTTGGGCTAGCGAGGTTAAACTGACCTCATGTTTAACAATAATCCACATTTCCATACAGAGGAGTTGCCTGAACTTTGCTACTGAGATTAAGTTTATCTCATCTGTCAGCAAGCCTGTCTAGATAATAATTATCCAAGCCTAAATTCATTCAGTGAGGTCTTCTTTTCCTTTTTTAAAAAAATGTTCCTCTATATTGTATATCTGAGTGCAATAATAGATCTTACAGCCTCCAAAGGATTTTCAGACAAAGGATGTAAATCCCCAAAAGAAAGGAGGTGGGTTAGCTTTGTGAGCAATCGGTTATTGTAAACAGCTTATAACAAATATGACTAGGGTCTGAGGGTTGGTTTTCCAGACTCATGGACAGCAATTTATTTGAACAGCTTTGAGATAATCAGGTTAGAGTGAAATCCACTGTAGTAAATAGCAAGACGAGACAAAAGGGTTTCTCTAACACCTGGGTTTGTGCTAGGAAAACTGCCAGTTGTTGATGGGGCCTACACTGGGGAAATTTCACCCAAACTCTAGAGTCTAACTGATTTAAAACTGGTTCAGCTAACCTGAGTTTAAGGGTACATCTACATTACACACCATAGGTGGTGGCTTGCAGGGATGTCAAACTACATGCCGCAGTGGAAAGCCTGCTGCATCTCCCCACTGCTGGAAATTGAGTCTTTTCCCACTACCAGCGTCTTTCCCTGTAGCGGGCATGGGAAAGACTCTGGCAATTGAGAGGCAGCAGGGAACGGCTCAGCCTTTCCCTGCTCCCTCCCTACTTCCAAAGCCTTTCTTCACTGGGTGAGTCTTTTCCTGCAGAGTGGGAGATGCGTCATGGGTGAGCAGAGAATGTGTAGGACATGCACTCACTCTCCAGGTGTGTCTTTACTTGCTTAAGCCATGCCTCATTGGTTATGACGCTATTTATTCCCGTGCTAAGGGCGCACGTTGACAGGCATTCTACATGCTGCTGTAAGAACCATGTGGTGCAGATATAGCTTAAAAGTGGCTGGTGCCATAATGCAGACTGGAAGCATTTTTACTGAACCAGTTCGGAAATCATTCAACTTTCACTATACCAGTCATTTCGCTCCTTCTGTAACCAGTAAACCTGATCACCAGCCTGATTATCAGTCGTGGTTATTTTAATGCAGAGGACAAAGGTATCTTGCCCCAAGCGGTTCTTATAACAGCGTCAGTAATAAAGATTCAAACTGCCTGTGCCTGTTTTACACTACCGGGCCAGTGGTTTTCAAACCAGCTGGAATTTTGGGACATCACATCTTCATTGCAAATGACAATGGGATGGTAGCAGGGGTAACAAAAGCCATGCAAATGAGCTGGCATGGGTCACTAGGGATCCTGGTTGCTAAGACCGTATCCTCATATTGTTACTGCTCTTGCTAGATTAAAGCTTGCCCAGACATGCCTACGCGGTCCCCACACTACAATCATGCCTCAACTTTGCAGTGAGGACAGGCCAGGACTGAATGAACGTGAAATGGGGATGACCACTGTCTACCCATGCGTAGAACAATCCGTTTGATGCCAAAATCAGAGGCTAGGCCTCGCCAAACACCATCCACAGGCTCTGGCATACTGGTCCTTCCAGCAAGAGTAAGTGATACATTAACAGCCTATTTCTGATAGCAGCCTCCCAATAACATACGCAGAGCTGAAGATCTTTTGCTTCGCAGTCCATTTGGGTGATCCTCTCTCACAAAGGAGACAGACACATAAATATTAGCAGCATTTCTTATCTACCAAGCTCTCGTGGTGTTCTCACCTCCGTGCAGTATAACATGGCTCCTGCCTGAAGGGGCTCAATAGCTAAATTATACAGAGGGCAGGATGCCCTGAAGCTGGCTGGAGGAAGTGTAAAAGGGTCTCTGCACCAGTGAGGCCCTTTGCGAACCAGGGGCATTCCCCCCAAAGCTGTTGTCACCTGTTCTACCTCTGGATTTCCTCCCCTTGAGAAGATATAATTCCCCTTGACAAGTGGACACCATAGGGAGCCTGCCGATGAAGGTCTTGATTTTTAGGAGATTAATTGGTGAGCCTATCACCCATATTACATAAACAATAATATTAATCTGATCAGAAATAATAAGGTTTTTGTCCCAGAACCAGTCTTACACAGAGTTTGCGAGGACCCTTGGGGTGTATGACAGGGATACACACAGTGAGAACCAGACACCGCCTTGAAGACTGAGATAGAATGGAATAATAATCAATTGTAATAATCTTTTAGAGTTACACAGGAAACAAGGTTGTTCTGGAGATACATGTGGTATCACATACTTAGATTAACAGGCTCACACCTTTCCTTGATGAGCTGGTGGCAGGAGACAGAGGACCAACCTCCCCTCTGCTGTGTCAAAAGAGTCTGATGGTTCAGGTTTCTCAGTTCTTGAACAGGAGGTGAAGTGCTTAGGAGACACTTGAGAGCTCAAAGGTGTAGAAAAAGCTATAGGGCTGAGTTGTCCAACCCAGGGCCCACAAGCCAGACTCCAGCCTGCCACAGGCTATTATCCTGAAGCCCTGGCCAACTTGTGGAGGAAGCAGCCCCTCTTCTTCAGCCCCAAGCTGGCTGGTGGGGGCCATAGCAGCCTCTTCTCTCCAGTCCCACATCTGCCAGGGTGTGGGGTGCAGTTACTCTTCCCACCAGCCCCAAGTCTGGCTAACTCAGATCATGCTTTGCTGTTAAGCATCTTCATTGGCTTGTCTCGGCTGACTTGCTCTCTGGTACAGCATCTTGATACTTATCAAAACAAAGATGGCAGCTCTCACGCTAAGAGGCAAGAAAAGAAAAATTGATTCTGAATGTCAAGCCTTCAAAAGATCTTGGACCAATGATTCTTTTTTTAATTGGGTACAACGGGGGCTTATTTTGTCTGATATGTCTAGAGAAGAGAGCTGTTTTCAAGGAATACAATATCAAGAGGATTATTGCACGAAACATGCTAGCAAATTTGACACCCTCATGGGGCAGGTGAGAACTAATCAAGTGAACGTGCTGAAACAAAACTTTATCAAGCAATGATCCTTCTCACTGACCTCCTGAGTGAGAAAAAATTGCAATGGATCCCTTATATGGAAAGGTTGGACATCCTTGCTATAGAAGCTAAGTTAGCGTCTCACTCAAATAAGAGCTAAGAAAGAGCTATGAAACCAAGAAGCTATGAAAAAATTAACGCCCTTTGTGCCCTCCTTCCACTCCCAAACTTAATTTCCTTACCCACAAAATAGAGTACACTTACTCTAAGCTGGCCTGTTCATGCATATTCATGAGTGTAGTTGTGAGGCCGTCCACCCTGCGGGCTGGGGGTTCGCAGGCAGCAGTCTCTAGCCCTGGGAAGGGTGAGTCTCTATACAAACACAGGCCTGGCCCTCAGGCAGGGCAGGGCAGGGCAGGCAGCAGTCTCAATGGTCAGAGTCGGATTATGGGGGCACATGGTAGGAGTCGATCACCAACAAGCCTTCGTGGCTATGGCAGGAGGGTTCCCGCACCCCAGGTAGCAACCAGGTGCCTCCGGGGTGAGGCAGCGGGGCTGCAACTGAAACGCGCTGCCTTGGAGGTCAAACATTCCCAGGCCAGTCGAAGGTCCCCGAGCGAGGTTGCACCATCCCTTTCTTTTTTCCCCTGGGGTACCTGCTTCCGTGCTCCTATGGACCACCGGGGTAGTTTGCCATCAGGAAGTTCCCAAAGCCGTCGGCGTCACCCGGAGGGGGTAGGGCTGGCAGGGGCTCGCACAGGTCCTCGATGGAGGTGCAGCTCCTCGAGGTTGCAGGACTCGGGAGGCAGCTCTGGTCCACAAGGCACCGGGGATACGGGGTGGTCCTCTAGGTCCTCCGCTGAGGGCTCTTCCAGGTCACAGTGGTCGGGTGGCACCTCCAGCTGCCATGGTTCCAGGTCGGGGTGCTGCAGGTCGGTCTCCCCAGTGGAGCGTTGCTCCCGTGGGTCCCAGGGGCCAGCTACCTCCTCTGGCTGGCCAGGTTCTGGCCACTCGGGACAGTCCTCCGGGCCCCAGGCTGTGGGGAGCTCGGGCCAGGCCTTCTGGTCAGGCGAGCAGGAGTCCCAGCTCAGGGGGCAGGTGGAGAGGTCTTTCTTCCTGACCTGCTGGGGCCTGACTGAGGGAGAGGGCTTCCTTTTATACTCTGACTCCCTGCTCCACCCCTCTGCTTCCTGTCAGCTGGGGATGGGGCCTTTCATCCCCTCCCCTTGAAGGGGATTGGCCCGCCCTCTGTGTCCGTCTCAGAGGGCGGCCATGTTCCTTGCCCCTTACAATGACCTATTCATACCTATCGATGACCATTAGCTCATTCTTACATCTGTTATTTTTGGCCTAACCAGCTATTTCCATGTTCTTTGTGATGTACCTGGTAAGTTTATAGAGGCCATAACATTAGGTAGCCCCCTCCCTATCTTTAGTGCATCCTCTGTTAACTCTGCTAAAGATTGCAAACATGTATCTACTTCACGCTTTAGATCATCATTGCTTAGCAAGAAAGATCCTCAACATATGTATGCCGACTTGCCTTAGCTCAACAGACGTCATGTGGCTTGTAGGTTCCTTGCGTCACCGCCAGAAATACTCTAGGACAAATCTATAAACCTATCATAATAAAACAAAGAATCCACCTCATAAAGATATGTATACGCCAGCGAGCAGGCTAGTGCTATGGGCTACAAAGGTTAAAACTCTGCTGCCCAGCCCAGCATTGTCTGTTGGGGCCTCTCTGGCCCTGCATAGCCAGCCCATCCTCCAGCAAAGAGGCTACAGCTACTTTCCATTGCTGCAGCTTCCCAAACAGCAGAGTTTCCGCTACTATGATGGTTAATTTTGCGTTGAGGGCTGGGTTAACCCACTCTCAAACTGAGGGAGGGTGTAACTGCCTCCCTCAACGTAGATGTAAGAAGCCATTACATTCCTTTATGTAACTAGGAGGTCAAAACAATTGCAGCCTCCACCCCAAACACAGGTACACAAGTCACATCCCAAAACAAAGGCACCTGTGGGAGGAGAGGGTTCTCTGGCTATTGTTTTGTGAAGGGGTGTGTGAGAGAGCGAAACAGCAGAAAGACCAAAGAAGCTGAAAGAGCGCAGCAAGGAAATGACAGACGAAGCCTGAACAAGAGTTGGAACAAGGAGCAGTATTCTCAATTTACAGAAGGGCAGTCTAGGTTGGATATTAGGAAGAACTCTTTCATAGGAGGGTGGTGAAGCACTGGAATGGGTTACCTAGGGAGGTGGTGGAATCGCCATCCTTAGAGGTTTTTAAGTCCTGGCTTGACAAAGCCCTGGCTGGGATGATTCAGGTGGAATTGGTCCTGCTTTGAGCAGGGGGTTGGACTGGATGACCTCCTGTGGTCTCTTCCATCCCTAATCTATGATTATATATTTAGGAATAATCCTGTATTGCAACACAAGCTGCAGTTAAGAAGCATTACATCTGGGTGATATGTGTAACTGTTGGATCATTCCTTGCTCTTTGTGCCAATATTATACACTAACATTTGGGAACAGCAAATGAAAATCCTTGCTTCTCACACAGAGCCACACCCAAAGGTCACATTATCTTCCCACCTCCCCTGCTCTTTCTAACGTGTTTCCAAGGATCTGGTTGGTTTGAATCATTTGGGTTTTTTATCTGACAATCAGCAGATAAGGTCTCTCTGCACTTCCCTCCCCCACATTTCTTTAGGTTTACAGATGCTACTCTGTATTCTATTACATCTGTAATTCAATATCTTTACGGAAAATAACCAACCTCCACTTTGTAAATCTAGGTCCGTAGCTGAGGGCAATTTATCACTGACCATTGCTCTGTCATGTGTTAATGTTTGAGCAAGGTCATAAAAGAATTACATCACGTAACCTCCCACCGACTTTCAAGGCAAGGGATCTTTATAAAGCCAAGCCCTGGTTATTCATGAGCTACTTTTTCTCCCAACGAGTCACAGAGACTATCTGCACCATGAGCTTCAATGGAAAGTTTGAACTCCAGTCCCATGAAAATTTTGAGCCTTTCATGAAAGCTCTAGGTAAGATAAATGCAACCATGTTGAGTGTGTTACCTCGGTCTGTCTGTTGCGTCCAACATTAGATCAAAATCATTTTCATTTCTAATATTGAATTTTGCCATCCTTAATCTTCATACCTTAATGTGTATTTAAAATACATGACTAACATAACAGGAGATCAAGTGTACAGGGTTATGGGAATGTGTGAAAAGAACATACAACAGAATAAGTATCTCTATGGTTGACATGCAGAAAACATTGCATAACATTCTTTGGCCTGCATTATGCGGGACATCAGTCTAGAATGGTGATTATAATGGTCCCTTTTGTCCTAAGAGTCTGTGGACCAGATCCTGCTACTGCAGACCAGTGTGAATTTCCACTGAAAGCAGTGGAGCTGTGCTGATTTACATTAGCTGGGGAGTTGGTTTTAGGAATCTATTAACTGAATCTATGTTGATTGTCTTGACTCTGTTAATCTGTCACTCTATTCATTGTATATTGAACCTCTGATTCAATTATGCATCAAGAACTAGGTAAAACAGGCTGTTTATTTAGGTGCCCAAAGGTAGATTTAAGTGCCTACTTTTAGAGACTCAAGTTTGAAAATGTTGGCTTATATTTTCCATAATTTTCTAGCCAGGGATTATATTTTCTCCAACCTCTCTAACTATTCATCAGTGATTGCTTTATCATTTGTTGTGTATATTGTGACATGCTTCTTACCTTTCGTATGTATAATTGGCTTCAAGATTTGGGATCCCACCCAGGATATTCTTGGGGTCCCTATTCCTCCCACACCTACCACAAAAATTCCTGTCTTCTCCTCTCCTCCATCCACTTTTTTCAGCTTGATCTTTTCTTTCCCTTTAGACTTTCAAGGGGGCTGGGGGCTGGTGTGTCTTCCCCCTTCTAACCAGCCAGGTAGGACAGGGAATAAATTCTGAGGTTGAAGATTTTTTCCCCAGACTAGACTATGGATGACACTGTTCATTGCACTCAAACAGCAGTCAACCAAATGGTCCTACAATGTTGACTTAGGCAGTGGCCCTGAGAGTGGAGCCACTGTGGATGATTCAAGGAGTCCCTCTAACCTGTGGATTTCACAAACCCAAAAGCAAGCTCTGTTTATGTGGCTGCCCCATCTGCCCCAACAATAACTATCCTCAGAACACTTCCTAAACCTAGGCTTTTATTTCTGTCCAGGTCTGCCTGACGATTTGATCGAAAAGGGCAAGGATATCAAGAGCATCTCAGAAATTGTGCAGAATGGCAAAAACTTCAAGGTCACCGTGACAACTGGCAGCAAAGTGCTGCAAAACGAATTCACTGTTGGAGAGGAGGCTGAATTGGAGACACCAACTGGAGAGAAAGTCAAGGTAGGTGCCTGGTCCTCCCTTCATGTGGAGCTCTGGGTTGCTGAGCATCTCCTGTGGGATGCCGAGCACCCTGAGAACGCTCAGTCCCCTGGAAGGGGCTCTCTCACCATGCAGAATCCTACCTTTACATCGCGTCCCAGCAGCACTATCCCACAGAAAGGACTGACCTGACACTGCCCCCTGAACAGTGTGGTTGATTTTTAGTGGACTTGTAGCACTTCCTTCCCTTTTCATCTAACCCAAAGGGGCCTCAAATTAGCTCATCTGTCACCCACGCCATCAGCTGGCCCAGAGACCTGCAGAATGCATCAAAGCCCATAACAACTGCTGGGCTCAATTCTCAGCCAGCGTAAATGGATGGAGCTCTGTTAAGTTCACTGGAGGTGGTGCCCACATACACTAGCAAAGACTTTGGCCCCAGGTGTTTAATAGGGATGTGTGACCTTCAATGATTGGTGCTCCGGCCATGCACATGGATCAAAGCGGAGCACTGCATGTAGGGACCAGCTGTTCCTGTGGCCTATGTGCCAGGTAGTAAAGTTAAGACAGTCACGCATTGTATTGTGTAACTGCAGGGGTTGATCTTGGCTTGCACTTTGCCACGGGTGATTTTATTACAGTGGAGGGGCAGTAAATCTCCAAACCAAAGTGCAGGTGCTACGTTGCACAATGGACGGGGCTCCTGGCCGCTTGGGTGCCACACCTTGCTCTGCTTTAGACGGGACATCAGCAAGCCTCTTGCACAGCTTGCAGCCATGATCCACCAAGCCCAGGTCAATGAGGCTCATCATCTACACAGCTATTTTTAACACTGTAGCATGAATCTGCCGACCTGGCCACTGACTGACCGCCACGGTCTGCCATTGGCCATGTAGGCAAAAATTCAAAGGTGGCCTTTAATGTTGGGTGCCTCCGTTTCTGAATGCCTTATTTTAGAACCCCAGGGTTTAATTCTCAGGGTACCAAGTACTTTCCATTGACTTCAGCGAGACGTGTGGCTGCTTGCTGTTACAAGATTCCCACATAAACTCATCACTTGCTAAAGTTAGAAACCCAAAAGGATAAGCCATTTCTGAAAACGCAGGCAGTAGCCTCTCTTTGCCTCAGTTTCCCCACAGGTAACGTGTTTGAGAACCACATAGGGAACAATTCTGTAAAAGTGCTAAATACTGTTATTCCAAAATAGTCAGCTGAATAAGGTGTGACTTTCCATGGTCTGCTGCAGTACGAAAGAGACACTGTTTCATTTAAAATAGGGGATGATGAAATGTGGCAGGAGAAGTACAGTCATAAAACAAAAATCTGCTCTCTTAAAGAAAGAATACAGGCTGGCTTTTTGTCTGCTCTGATTCTCTGCCTTTGTTTGCATTTCAGTGGGTGACTTAGACTTAATAGCTCTTAAAACTGGATGGTTCCTGTTCCTAGAAGGGAAGGGAAAGACAGTGGTTCACCAGACATTAAAACCATAGCATTGGCAAATCCTTCCCTTCACCTTCACTACCTCATCAGGAGGTGACTTTATAGCTGTTTTGAAGGCTGGAGGAATTTCTCAGTCACTTAAAATAGCATTGCAATGCTACACAGCTATAGGTCACGGATATCCTACATGTGCTATACTTGGGAAAGAGTCATGAACTTCTGCAGCAAAACCAGTCACCAGCATTTGAGCTAAAGGAGAATTCTCTGCAATTGTGGCTACAAGAATTTTACCTTCTATATAACAGATTCCCAGGAGTAGGTAGATCGATATTATTTGTATCCTCATATTGCCTCAGACCCCAAGTCATGAAGCAGGACTCTACTCCGCTAGGCACTGTGCAGACGTGGAACAAAATGACATTCCCTGCCCCCAAAGAGTTTACAATCTACAGAGGTGGACAGATAAATAATGTTTTCCCATTGAAGGGTTTTACTTGCATAATGTCTGTTAGCAAGGGTGTTAAATCACGCAGGGCTTGTCTACATGATGACGTCTGAATGAATTACAGTGTAAATTTGAAATGGATTAGTTACATCACATTAAACCCCAGTGGGAACACCCTCACTCAGAATCAACGTGGCCTTAATTCAGTTTGGTACAATTCACTTCCAAAGTGAATTAAGCTCAATGGAATTAAGGCCAATTTAATTCTAAATAACAGCATCCACCCTGCTATTTAATATGGTTTAAAGTTTAAACCAATTCACTTCAAATTCACAGCTTTAGTTAATTTGGAATCTTATATGCGCCTAATGTATCAAGTAATTAGATACACAAGAATGCAAAGTGGTCTTTATTCCACAGATAATAATGTTTATCTCACTTTCTCCTTCTCCCCTCTATCAGGCGGTTGTTCAAATGGAAGGCGACAATAAATTAGTCACGAGCTTTAACAAAATCAAATCCATCACTGAAATAAATGGCGACATAGTCACCAATGTAAGTATATGAGGTGATATAGAACATTAGAAAAATGTCATCACTTACAGCAGGAGACTCTCCTGGGTGTCTCTAATGGACACCTGCTAGAGCAAGTAGTTATTAGCATAGAGTACTGGGTTATACAGTGGGCCAGAACTGCTGCAGAGATAAATCGGGTTAATTCTACTGACTTCAGTGGATTCACACCAGCTAAGAATCTGTCCTGTTATCCAGTATTGTGTAAGAGTCAGTTGTTTTG
>ML686047.1:544096-565129 GCA_007922175.1 Pelusios castaneus
ATAGATAGATAGATAGATAGATAGATAGATAGATAGATAGATAGATAGATAGATAGATAGATAGATAGATAGTAAAGTGTGTGCATCAACTGGCCTTTTGTTAATGAGCAACTTCTACCAGGTGATTAAGTTTGTCTGGTCAACCAAGTAGCCATTTAAAGACTAACACGTTTATTTGTTTGACACATGCTGTACATCTTTGCTTATCCAGTTAGCACTGAGGCCATTGAGAACTGTGAATATCCAAGGTTTCCGATAAGTGAAGAATGTCTTCATGCTCATTACAGTAAAGATTTCCAGAGGGGTAGCCATGTTAGTCTGTGTACAGCAAAAACAATGGGAGTCCCGTGGTACCTTAAAGACTAACAAATATCTTCAGGCATAAGCTTTCGTGGGCTCCAACCCACTTCGTCAGATGCATGAAGTAGAAACTGTAGTTGAGAGGTATATGCCAGGGTGAAGGAGGGCTAGTGTAATTTACACTTCATGCATCTGACAAAGTGGGTTGGCTCCCACGAAAGCTTATGCCCAAAGAAATTTGTTAGTCTTTAAGGTGTCACATTACAATAAAGGTTGTGGATGGAGCATGACCCTGTTCCAGAAGTCCAGCATTGTTTTCAAATAGGCAAGATCAAACTATGCACACATAGCGTATTTATTAATATAGTAAAAGGGTTAGCAGTGCAATTTAAATGAGATACAGTCAATCGTGCTTGGGCCCCACCCTGAGGTGTGTCCTCTGGTCTACAGGATCAGGGCCCTGGTACATGTGATATTTGCAGACTACTTCAGTGAAAGACTAAAGCATTGTGCTTTTTATTTGTTTTTTAGACGATGACACTGGGAGACATCAGCTACAAGCGAATCAGCAAGAGAATCTAGCTATCCTGTGCATTTCCTATCATTTTACTGTGTAAAATGTGTCCAATAAAGAGCAGTTTGTATTAAAGACCCTTTGTTATTGTTACTATTAGCCTCCTCATTGTCACATTGTGGCTCTGCCGTAATTCACAGGTGTCTGTTGCAAGAGCTGTATAGGCTATAGTCTCCATCCATTTCCCTAGCAAACAACTTTCTATGTCACAAAAGCCATCATCACGACTGGCATAAACTGGCATACACAGAGGCCGCAGTGTGAATGGGCTACAGAGAGCGACCCACCCTCTGTGCGACAGAAGAGGTCCCACCGGGTGAGCGATAAGACACATTGCCGCTGCTAGGCGTGTTCTGTGGCTAAGCACAGAGATCACATTGTTGGCTAACTGGAACCCGCAGGTGCACTTCTGCCACCTGGCCCTTTTGCAGCTGATTTTTTTTCCCTTCCTAAGGACTTTGCACTTCTCTTTACTGAATTTCATCTTGCTGATTGCAGGCCGGTTCTCCCATTTCTCTAGGTCATTTTGAATTTTAAGCCGATCCTCCAAAGTGGTTCCCAAACCCCTCCAGGCTTTGTGTCATCCAGAAATTTTATAAGGGTGCTCCCTCCCACGTCATCAGCCAAATCATTAATGAAAATATTTAATAGTACCGGACCCTGGACAACACCCCCCCCCCATCGGACCTTAGTAGATACATTCTCCCCGTTTGACAGCAAACCACTAATAACTATTATGTGACTATGTTGTTTTAAACCAGTTGTGCCCCCACCTTACAATAAATCCTCTAGAACGCTTTGCCCTAGCTTGCTTAACAGAATGACATGTGGGGATTGTGTCCAAATCCTCACTAAAATCAAGATATGTCATGCCTGCTGCTATCCTCCATCCACTAAGCCGGTTACCCTGTGAAAGAAAGACATTGGGTTGGTTTGGGATCATTTGTTTTGGACAAATCCATCTTGATTGTTACTTATCATTCTATTATCTTCTAGCTCCACTGAAAAATTATTCCAGTATCTTTCCAGGTATCAAATGCCACCATTAAGATGATGTTTCCAAACATTTGTAAGCCGTACACAGCTTGAGGAAGATGAAGCTAATCACACCCACCCACCCTTCAACCTCACTGGGTTGTTAAAGGTCTGGCCCATCTTAACGTACACACCTTCCACAAACCTCTCCCTTCACTAGCCCTTTGCACCCACCAGTGGGGCATGGCCCCTGTCTGGGAAACACTGTTGTAGACTTTCAGCATACAAACTTCCCTCCCCTTCCTTACATGTGATGGGCATTCAAAAAGTGAACACTTTTGTTATTTAAAGTGTCTCCATTGGCCTCCAAGTTTACACCCGTTGACATGAATTCAGCAGTGCAACACTATAGTTTCAGGCTCTCTGCAGACTCAGGCAGATGAATTTGTGTGACAGTCTGCTCCCCAAGTCTGGTCTGGTGTGCCGCTTATGACCCCTCGAACCCCACTCCTGACCCCAATTCACCTAGCAGTGGGTGTAAATCCACTAGCCACACAGGTGTAGGTCCCCAAGAACATCCAGTCCCAGACACTACACCGGGAGCCACTGCCATACAGGGCTAGGGACCCACTCCCAATCACCTTAGTCTCATGTCCGTCCACTTAACAAAGAAGTGGATTATGCCCAGCCTTCCACATCCACACCCTCTAAAAACCACACGACTTTAGATAAAACAAATACTAGTTTATTGATCAGAGTACAATTTCAAGTGAGAACATGGCCAGTCACGGCAGAATCATGCTATAAATGAGTCAGGAGTGACCAGGATCAAATAAAACGTATAAACCGCATACTAATCTAACATCTCTACCTAAACTAACCTCATAGTCCAAGATTATGTGCAAGGTGTTGGGCTGTTCGATGGTTTACAGCCATTCTCTACCTGTTCCCAGGCAGGGCCCAGTTCTTGCTTGAAGTTGGTCGCAAGATGGTGCCTTCCCAGTGAAAGCCTTCAGCTTCTTGCTCCCCAAACAGTGTCTGTGTCCTTGTTTTTACAACTGCTGACAGCCCCTCCTGCTCTGCCCTGTTGTGTGATTCTCTTTACTTCTACCTGAGCCAGGGAGGGCATTAGCATCCCCTTTGACATGTAAATCTCCAGCCTGTCTGCTAGAGATAGTCCTGAGAGTCTGAACCCTTTCGTGCTTCACATCTGCACCCACATGCTGCAGTAGGAAACATGGCATCACAGCAATTTTGTAGAATATGTTGTGAGCATTCACAAAGGAACCTGGTATAGCGTATTTGACATCAAATCACACAATTACATTGCAAAACTGAACAGAAAAGTTACACAGATCATATCCTATGGGTGCACGGATGTGCATCCTGTCACAACCTGTTCCCACATTTATGAGGTTTTCTTTGCAATTATAACAGCCCATGGCTTACTTTAAATAGAAGGCAAAAGCTGAGCCAATGAAGAACAAGTGAGAAGCATGTCCATGATCTCCCAGCTTGTCTTTCACGCTTTTCCCCTACAGAAGCCATGTTTCATCCTTTGGACAGCACTGTATTTTAAGACGTCATTGTTTGAAAATAGGAGAGATCCAGAATTTATTTTTAATCTTTAATGACCTCTTAGAGGAATTTCCCCCCAATAACTTGCAAATGTTGGGTTGACGATTCCCAGGATTGAGGATAGGTTACCAGTCCCATACACACACCAGCTCTCCCCCCGAGGTGCGTCGGTTTTAAACCCTTGGAAAAAGTACCACACTTAATGATAGAACAACACTTTGACCTATTCCAGGCAAACCCAAGAGTAAACCCAGGGGAAGACCTGTAGTAGGAGAGACAGTCTGCCATGCCCACAATATACCATAAAGAGTCAGCCCAGGGAAATATCTCTGGCAGGGTCTCACAGATTCCCTTGTCCTGATATACCATAGAGCACACAGCCCCCACATCTATGTCGCATGCACCATGCACTCAGAATGGGGAGACCTGCTGTCCTGGAGGCTCTTTGATGCCTGCCTGGCCTTTGCTCTGTGCAATTGGTTCTGCTCCTCCTGGGACAGATGTTCCTTCTGTACTTCCTAGGCTTGCATCTCCCCCATCTCTTATTACCTTGAGCCCTCCCAGGCAGCACTACTCAGTTTTGTGTCTTTTTTCTGGAGCATCACTAGGATGAGCAGATAGCAAGTATGAAAAATCAGGACACAGGATGTGGATAATAGGCTCCTATATACAACCACTTCCCTTGCACAAACAAAGAGCTGGTGAGTGATTTGTCCAAGGAGGCAACAACAGCTAGTAGCAGAGCCAGGATTTGAACTAAAGAATTCCTGGTCTCTTGTTTTGAAATCAGGGTGCTAGCCCATGCCTCTGTCTCAAAGCCCTACCTGGGGCCCCTGTCATCTATACCTTTAAACAAGCAATGAATAATTTCTTTCACCTCCCTTTTGCCATGGGGAAAAATCAGGACGTGTATATGATGAGAGGTGAGTTTTTGCTGATTCTGCCGGGGTGGAGGGGGGAGGGCAGGGGAAATTTGCCGCAACAGCCCTAACAGCAACTCCAGTTGGTTTCAGAAACACTCTTGTGATCTCATACTGAGGCATATATGTGTCTGCTCAGCCAGCTAGGTGGGGACAAAGAATGATGTGCAACCAATGAACAGTGGAGACGCATGCAGACAGAGACATAGAATAATAGAATAATAGGGTTGGAAGGGACCTCACGAGATCATCTAGTCCAACCCCCTGTCTTCGGCCAATGGCAGGCAGCGAAGAAGCAGAACAAGTGAGGTCGTTCAGTCACAAAACTCAGGAGTAACCTATCAGCTCGTCCAGCGCGCTGAATGCTGGCTAGGGGTGATGTTCAGGACAGCAGAGGGCAGTAGAACACAGGACCACAAGCTAACCATCACGTACGGATGGGTGGCTTTGGGCTAAAGGAAAACATTTGGGCATGCCCACTACAGTCAACCATGAGGAGAACACGATGATTTCCAAAACGGCAAGTTGCCCCACCCTACCCATATCATGGCCCCACTGCCATGATCCTGCAGCAGCTTCTGTCTCACATACCCAAGCCTTCATCTCCCTCACAACCTCTCTGCTTCTTCTTCCATTCCCAAGGCCCACAGAAGTAAGGAAGGATGAGAGCTTTCCTAACTGGGAGCTGCTGAGCAGGTGGGTATCAGGACCCTCTGAGGACCTAATTTTCCATACACACCCCCAACTGAAATCAATAGCAAAACTCATGCTGACTTTATGGGTACTAGATCAGGTCTTTCACTTGAACGGTTGAGACCACCATAGAGTCAAATGTTGTCGCTTGTATGTAAAGGGCTGAATAGTTTTATGTTTGCAGAGTTGTTGTAGCTGTGTTTGTCCTTGGATATTAGAGAAATAAGGTGGATAAGGTAATGTCACAACCTGTGGTGGACCTCATCCAGTGCACTGAATGCCACAAAAACCGTAACGTAGATGAAATCAGACAATCACCGCGCTCTCAAATGGAATCACATGAGAAGACGACAATGTCACATCACTTGTGGGTAAACACTTTTCACAAAGCCAACACTCTGTATCTGACCGAGCAGTCCTCATCGCAAAGGAAACCTGCACAACTTTTTCAAAAGATCAGCCTGGTAACCTAAATTCATAACCCTGCTAGAAATCATGGACCGATGAAAGGCTATGTCTACACTTACTAAAATTAGTTTGAATTAGTTAATTCGAACTAACTAATTCGAACTAATTTTAGTTAGTTCGAATTAACTCAATTCGAACTAGAAAAAATTAGTTCGAACTAAGCAAGTGCCATGAATGGCACTTGCTTAGTTCGAATTAGCGATCCCCATTCATTTCAATGGCCGGTTAGTTCGAACTAAGAAATTAGTTCAAACTAACATGGCCACATTGGTTAATTCAAACTAACTAGTTCGAATTAACCCTTAGTTCGAATAGCCTATTCGAACTTATTAGTTTGAATTAAGGAAGCCCTTAATTTGAACTAATTAAAGCCTAGTGTAGCCATGGCTTTAGTTAGTTCGAATCAAGCTTCCTTAATTCGAACTAACTTGCCAGTGTAGACATAGCCATAGATGCTGGATTTATGGCTTATTATTCCCATCTATAACCCCCTAACAACACTCCCAGCTGTCTTCCCTCACCTTTCTTTTCACCCCTGAGCAATGTAGTTATATTGACCCAAGTGCCGGTCTAGATCGCAGTGTATCGGCAGGAGAGAGTCTCTCACCAAGATAGCTATCGCCTCTCACAGAGGTGGCATTATTGAGCTGACAATAGAGCTCTCTCTCATCAGCTTAGAGTATCTTCACCAGAAGTGCTACAGGGCTTACCCGATGAAGTGTTTGAAATGCAGACTTGCCTTGAGTATGTTTCCCAGAGCTGAAGAAGAGCTCTGTACAGGTCCAAAGGCTGGTCTCTCTCTCCAACAGAAGTTGACCCAATAAAAGATATTCCCTCACCCACCTTGTCTCCCTGAATAATGACCTTTAATAATATCAATAGCTGTGGACAACAGCAACAGGTAGGACGTTCCCATGATTCAGGATGTGAGATGTTCACGCAGGGGTCAAGAAAAAATTTCATCCTCCTGGATCATCAGGTTTGGCCAAATTGGAGGCCACATACCACACATGAGGGACTAATGGTAAGGTGAGCCCCTTGGGACAGATGCTCATCTGCATTACACCCATATTAACTCAGAGTAACTCAGCAGAATCAATGAATAACATAAGATAAGAACCCGGCTTTATTTCACTGGCTTTTCTAGTCAGGAGTAATGAGAAAAATGTCTTGAGCATACCATTAATTTTATCTGCTACTCACCAGTGGAGATTTGAAGAATTTGTTTTCTGAAATACAGACTGGAAATGCCTTTTTGTTTAAAATGCTGTTTTTAATGTATGTCCTTTTAAACATAAAACCAAACACCTTAGTGACATAACCTGCTAATGGCACTAGATAGAGCACAAACCAGTGTCAAGGGTCGTGTTAGCAGCATGGCATGGTCTAGCATTCACTAATGGTGAACAAGAATGGGTGCATCTGTTGTATAGCATGAGTTACAGGAAGATTTAAGGAGACGCTGTGTTAATACACGCCGTGGCAAAGCTGGGTGTTGGTCTGCTGTGCTTCCTCCATGCAGGGAAAATCAACCGTACTTTACACCCTGCAAACATAATCGAATCAATCTTCTCAGCACTCATGTAAGATGGGATTGTTATCCAATGAAAGGGCTGGAAAACATGCTTCGTATTGATAGACTCCAGGAGATGCCTGTTTAGCTTAATCGAGAGGAAGTTGTTAAGTGGTGATTTAAGCTAGACACATTTGGCCAGACCAGTGAGAGTAATTAACAATTGAAACAAATCACCAAGGACGGCAGTAGATTCTTCGTCAGTGACCATTTTAAAATCAAGCCAGGGCCTTTTCCTAAAGGACATGCTCTAACTCAAATAGGAATTAACTCAGGAGTCCTGTGGCCTGTGCTATACAGGTCAGACAAGATCTGCACTTTTGCCCCTTGGAATTAATAAATCTGCACTGTATAGATGAAGAATATAAGAACAGCCATACTGAGTCAGCCCAATGGTCAGAGGCGTCGTTGTCATCAGGCTGGCAGGGCGCCAGCCCCGGGTAGAAAATCCTGAGCCCCGAATCTATTTTCCCCAGCAGGCACATGCGCACCCAGGTGGAACGCTGCATTCCTCCCAGGGGCCCCAGCAAAGCCGCAGACTCCTGCTGCGGCCAGGCTGGGGAGATTCAAATCTCCCGCCCTGAACATGCTCAGACAGAGCGTGCTCAGGGCGGGAGTGGCCTGGCCCAGAAGCAGCTCTGCCGGCCGTCCCTGCAGCTCCGAGCCTCCGGCCAGGTAAGGGGGCTGGGAAGGGGATGGAGGGAGGCCTGGAGAGGGGTGGAGGGGACAAGGAGAGTGGCTGGGTTAGAGGGGGGGAGAGGGATGGAGGGGGGCAAGGAGACTGGGTGGGGGCTGGGTAGTGGTGGAGGGGACTATGCACGGCAGGAGTGGGGACTTCATGGGGGGCTGGGGAGGGATGGATGAAGTTAGAGGCCTGGGGAGGGGTGGAGGGGGCATGGGGAGAAGGAGACTGGTGGGGGCTGGGGAGGGGTGGAGGGGATTATGGACGGCTGGTGGGGGACTAGATGGGGGGCTGGGGAGGGATGGAGGAGGTTGGGGGATGAGTGGGGGCTAGGAACAGAGGGGCCTGGGGAGGTTTGGAGGGGGTTTGGGAGCTGAAGGGGGGTGGAGTGAAGATGGAGGAAGCTGGGGAGTTAGGAGGGCTGGAGTGGGGGTTTGGGGGCAGGGGTGGGCTGGGGGCCACAGCCCTGGATCTTTTTGCTATCCAGCAACGCCCCTGCCAATGGTCCATCTAGCCCAGTGTCCTGTCTGGCCAATGAAGGTGCTTCAAAGGGAACGAACAGAAAAGGTCAGTCATTGGGTGATCCATCTCTTGTCATCCAGCCCCAGCTCCTGGGAGTCAGAGATTTAGGGACACCCAGAGCACAGGGTTGCATCCCTGACCATCCTGTCTAATTGCCATTGATGGACCTATCCTCCAGGACCTTATCTGATTCTCTTTTGAATCCAGTTGTGGTTATGGCCTTCATAATATCCCCTGGCAATGAGTTCCACAGGTTGACTGTGCATTGTGTGAAGAATATTTCCTTTTGTTTGCTTTAAACCTGCTGCCTATTAAATGGTGGCACAGAAGGCCAAATACAAAGGTAAATCTAAACTGTTGTAATTTACATTTCTTTCCAGCCTCACCAAAGTCGACGTTTCCTTTGCTTAATTTAGACTCACTCTGAACTTGGTCAGAGAGAGTCATTGACTTTACCAAACTTAATGACAGAGGGGAGACTGGAACGCAGATTCCACTGATTTCCCTGCCATCGCACCACACCGTGTTCCATATCGACAGCTAAATACAAGCTGAATTTGACATTTCTGGAACCAAACCAAGTGCACAGGAAAAATATTGGCAATGACACCTCAGTCCCTAAAGGAAACATCATTCCTCCCCTTCCCTGCCCACCAGGGTTCAGTTCTTACTGTACTGAAGCCCTAACGCCACCCACTAGCTATATACTCCGTTACACCTGGGTGTGGGACTCCCTGTATGGCCCCGTCTGCACTTGACTCACAAATTAATTCACACACCAGGCTTCAGCCTGTTTTAAATGAGTCACATGGAAACAGGATAAACATGACACAGTTTAGTTGGCCAGCAAAGCCCATTAGAGTGACTCCAGCTGGGGTTGCCAGGTGTCCAGTCGAAAAGAGGACCAGGCAGGGTCTGGTCAGATGTACTGACCTGCATTGAAAGTCTGGCTACTATGCAAGCCCCTGCTCAGTCAGGGTCACCTCCTCCCTGTATCTCGTGGGCAGGCATGCAGCAGGCTGCACCTCCTAGCCTAGGAGCAGAAGGAGCCCAGCTGGAGGGTGGAGGATGGGTGTGGAGCGTATCTAACAATCAAGAGGGGGAGAGGCCTGAGCAGGAGACCTTGGGGGAAGTGGAGGAGCAGGGGTGAGGGCTGTGGGGAGGAGGAAGAGTCAGGGGAGGTCTGGTTTTCAGAAATCAGAAGTTGGCAACGCTAGCTCCAGCCCAGGTTAGGACTGTACATCGGAGAAATGAGAAGGAGATCTTCCTCTCCTCCATGAACAGCAGACTGGAGCTCCCACACCCATGGTCTCGGGAAGGAGTGCTTCCCTTCCCCTCTATCCCATTGGCTGATGTGATGGAAGCGCCTCATTCTGTTTCCATCTGCTTTGGGCTCTATAGCAGAGCACCATTTTCAATCACTGTCCTAATCTGTTTTGACTTTATCCATGCTGAGATTTAAATCATTATCTATGCACTTTCCGTAAGCTTTCTTGGCAGGCTAATGTCAACAGCACCACTGTCACCCTCATTTATACAGTCCTAATGGTATCTAAATTCTGCCTCCTCCGGTAGGATCTCTAGTAGTCTGCATATTGGTCATGTTATTGCCTAAAGTCTGCTACTTTCAGCAGGGTAGTTGCTACACTACAAAATCCTTTTTGAATTATGGAAAAGTGGCTTTACTGAAAACTTCCAGGGTACCCGATCCTAATAGCTCTTCTCAGTTTTCATTCAATTCTCACACAAACAAGGCTCTCTTTGGGCCTACCCTGTAATGTAGTCCATACTCATTTTTACTTGGTACTATCCCCATCCTTACGTGGGCAACCCCCTATGGACTCCCCTGGAAGTTTTGCTTGAGAAAGAACCAATTGAAAGTCTAAGTGAGGGCTTCAGGGTTTGGTCTTATATGAAAAGGACTAGACCTAAATGAATTATTGCTGAAGCGATGCTATAATGATCTTTTTTATTTGTGGAAACGAACTATTTCCTGTGAAATACTTTTTAGCCGGTGGTCTGAGCTCCTAATAATGCATATCAAGATCTACTCCCAGGAGATCTATGTGTTCTTTTAGACGGCTTTGTGCTCGTCACGAGAAACAAGCTTGTCAGATTTGGAACGGAAATGGCTGATGTTACACCAGATGTGCAGGATTACAGATAATTGGAATCTATGGGGTTACTGCTTCGTGTGGAAGAGGCCTGATGACACTTCATTGGTGGGCTCAGGCATGACTTGGATCTTCTGGTTCTTCAAGGCTGCTTCTCTCATTTTGTAATACATGAACTCATTCTGTTGGAACATGCGCAGCTCCATCTCCGACTGGACACGCATGACCTGCAGGGATGAAATTGAAGGGCAGGCCAAGAGGTGAAAACTCCATTACAGTAGCTCTCAAAGTAAAGAAACAAAGCACCTTCTGAGGACAGTGGCTTCTTGCTGCCCAGTTCTGTTCTCAACCAAGCTGAATGTCAGTGCCATCTAATGACTATTCAGTGGTGCAGGTGAAATGGGAGGATGATCTTATTCAGTTTCAGAACCTGTTCCTCACGGGGGAGGCCAAAGTCTGACTGAACATGGAGACTCAGCTGCTCTCCGAAACCCAGTTGAGGTCCCTCCTAGACAAGGCTGATTAGTGGTGAGGCAGTGTGGGATAGATTGCATTGTCACTCTCAGTGGTAGCTTTTCTGAAGGCAAATAAAAGGTCCGATCCCCAGAGTTGTCAACCCAGATCATGAGCACAGATTCACTGCGAGTGCTAGATTACAGAACTGCCCATGTGCCTGCACAGGCAGAGAAGGGATATAACGACTCCCTTTACACCCCTCTGCAGACTGGCTGGGCCTTGGATCCAGGGACACATGGATAAGTGGGTTCTGTGAGCCCACTAATCCACTCTGGGGCAGCTGGGTGGGATTTCCTAAGGACCTCATGGGCGGGATTTCCTAAGGAACTCCTGGCCAGCACAGCGACGTGGAGCCCCTATGGACTGATGATATACAATGCACTTTTGGCAGTGGGTTTAGGCCTATACTACACAGGCAGTTGCATAAAGACCTCTCTCTCTCTGTCTCTCTCTCCCATACACACACACACACCCCTTGACTTAGAAGGAACAGGGCCACAGGCCAAGTTCAGGGCTGGATGGAGATGGCAGGAGCACATCTTGTTTCACCAAAGGTCCAGTAACGCCTTTCCCCAACTCTGTGGCTAAGCTAGAGCTTGATCGGAAAATATCAAGTTTTTCTGAGGCCACGTTTTGAAACAAAACACTTCGTTTTTGAATAGACATCTTTATGTTAAAAATGTCACCATTTAGTCACAAGGTCAACTAGAGAAGACCATTTTTGTGTCTAATTGACATTCCAAAATAAAACCCTTCATTTCAAATCGATATTTTGTTTCATTATTTCCAAATTTATCACTTTTCATTGCATGAAGGCTTTCAATATTTTGATTTTTTTTTTCCTCCCAATTTGGGATGAAAACCAATGTTCCCATGCCCCAGAGCAGGGGTCTGCAACCTGTGGCTACAGAGCCACATGCAGCTCTTCGGCTGCTCCCTTGTGGCTCCAGGCCTTCCTCTGCCACTGGGGACCCTGCAGGGAGCCCGCTCCTGGTTTGGGCTCCTCCTCACCAGGGACCCTGTGGCAGGAGCTCTGACCCCTTCAGCAGGGGCAATGGCTGCAGCTCTCAAAACACTTGTTTATGGAAGACAGAGGATAGGAATTCCATTTTCCAGCCAGCTCTAGTATAATCGAATGCAGGGGTCGGCAACCTTTGCCAGCCCCGCCCACCACACCCTTAGCATGTGCCAGGGGCGGGACCAAAAGAGGGCGTGGCCAGGCCTCGGGTTCCTGGCTGGGGCCAGGACAAGGGCCGGCCCCCACTGGCGGGGGGCTGGGGCTGGGGCTGGGACCAGCACCCACTGGTGGGCGGCCTCTGGTTCCCGGCTGCGGCCAGCTCCTGCTGTCGGGTGGCCTCCAGTTCCCAGCCAGGGCCAGCACCAGCACCCACCAGTGGGCAGCCTCCGGTTCCCAGCCCTGGGGCCGGCTCCTGCCGGCAATGGCAGCTCCGGGCGGGCCGACCCACCCTCTTCCCGGCCATGGCTGGGGCCAGCTGTGGCGGCTCTGGGCTGGCCGACCTGCCCCGCTCCCCTCCAGCAGCTCTGCCAGGAGGGGACGGGGCCAGCAGGAGCCAGGAGCCCTGCACCGCAGTTTCTTTTTCCCTGCTGGCCATGCTTCCCAGCAGGGAAGTGCAGCTAGCAGGGGCCTGGAGCAGCAGCTTGCGGCTCTTGTGGCCCCAGGCCACGCTGGGGCCCCGGGGGCGGGGCCAGCAAGGGAGCATGAGCAGTGCCGCATGCCACTCAGGCTCAGCCTGCATGCCACGTTTGGCACACGTGCTGGGGGTTGCCGACCCCTGAGTTAATGAAAAACATACTAACATCGAGCTGGCGACGCAAGCTTTATAATATTATCCAGTCCCTTCTTTTCATGAAGCTGCTTCTATCCTTTGTTTAAATTGAACTCAGTGCTGGATTTAGGCACAAGCCAAATAAGTCATGGCTTAGGGCCTCTGTTATGAGTGGCCTCTAAATATGTTGGAGATAGCTAAGATTTTTCATAACTGAAATTGATACTGCAAATAGGGCTTTTTGCAAGATGTATGTTTTATTTAGCTGCTTTTTGTTGCATCTTTACCTATATATATATATGCAAACATAAGGGTTTGTCATTTATTTTTCATTACCCTTTCTGTTATAATGTAATACACTTTTTTCTCTTTGTTTTTTTATGATATGAGGCCTCTGAATCTTGACATACTTTAGGGCCTCAGCATGTCTTAATCCGGCCCTGATTGAACTTGTCATGTACAGTGACAACATCCCACATTACACAGAAGTATGTCAAAGTAAAGAAAACTGGGAACTGCCCAGAAGATGCTGGCCGCTTACCTCCAGGTCTTTGGTGATTGGGTGGGTAGGTCCATGGGTCACCAGAAGAATAGCATAAGCTTTACAGATCATGCCATGCCCTGCTTCAATTAGACTGGCGTGCCAATGTGTCACCCCTGCCCGCATCACTGCCATCCCTAACTGCGCATTGTTGGGATGGTATATTTTCCTGGAAAAACATTGAGATATTTCATTGTAGTGAGCGTCTAACTTTCCAAATGCATCTATTACATGAAAACACCGTTTTCCAAGGCCCAGATTCTGTCACACTTACTCATTGACTAGCACCTCCGTTCTTGAGTAGCCCCACTGAAATCAGCCAAACTGCTGGAAGTGGGAGTTACTACTCAGTGTGACAGAACCTGGCTGGGAATAAATAATGTGCGGATGAGAGTGAGGTCTGTTAAGATACGGTGCAGGCTCCAAAGGTTTTTAACACTAGATTACATGGGTGTAACTGCAATCGGAGGCCGATGTTAGGCACAGTGAGCAATTGCTGGAATTTACATTTAAATCTAATACTTAGCTCTTATTTAGCATTTGTCATTTGTAGAGCTCAAAGCATGTTGCAAAGAAAGGAAAGCGTCATTGTCCCCATTTTACAGATGGAAAAGCTGAGTCACAGTGAAATGACTTTCCCAATATCTTATGATCCTTCGACAGGCCCACACTGCCTCTCTTGAAACAACATTGGTCAAAAGCATTTAAAATTAAACTGTAGAAAACGGTAAACAACATACTCCTCGGAACAATTATTCCTTGACAGGCCAATGAATTAGATGATGCAATGGCCCTTTTCTATGTCTGGTGCCTGTGATTTTTGAAGGCCATTTTAAAATCTGTGATTTCTAAGGATCTGTGCTCACTTTGCCGTTTGAGCTAAGCTTAGTATGAGAGAGAGGGGGAAAAAATTAGAGAGCCTTAGTTTGTATTGAATAAAACCCAGCTCGTTTTTCCATAGTTTTACTGGATTTGCAGTGGAAGCTTGTTTTATTCAGTAAGGTAGAGAAAGAGTGTACAAAGGAGACAGGCATTTTTTCCATCATGTATGATTGGGCTCTCCGACAGCAGATCATATTAAAATTATTACAACAGGAGGGATGTGCCTAGATAAGAGAGTGCTGGGCCTACTAAAATGAGGGGAAATAGGATTATTTTAGTTGAATCAGCCACTCCTGGCTTCCCAAATAGCTGCCCTACCTACTGCACCACACTTCCAGGTCCCCAAGATGAAGGGAAATTCTAGATGGTTTGAGGCTCTTTTTCTTAGACCAGCTGGCTTTTTGTTTCTGGCCCGTCATCACTTGATTGCCAGCTGCTGGAAGAAAAGAAGGCAGCTTCCATATGGAAATGGCATGGTTTGTTTTTATCTCCTTCCTCTGAAACAGCAGGAATGCCACAGCTGGAGATGGGACACTGGGTAAGGTGAGCCAGGACTCCAAGCTGACATCAAGCATTTGTTATCTCAGGTGCATGGCTGACTGGTTCTTGCCTAGAATCTAACTATGTGAAGGCAGCCAGGAATTTTCCCCCAAGTCAGATTGGCAGGGACCATGGGGATTTTGCCCCTTCCTCTGCAGTGTAAAATGCAGGCCACTTACCCGGATTATCGGGGTATATCCAGAGCTGGTGGAAGAGTATTAGACTCCCTAGGTGAACCTTCAGTCTTCCACCCCCTCCTGCCCCCAATTAACTTTTGTAAATGCATTAGACCAAATAAAAATTCTGCATTTATAATTTCAGATTTATTGCACATGAGAAAGGAGCATATTATGATACTGATTGTACATTCTCATTAACCGTTCATTTCCACTGCAGAAGCCTGTTTATTTACTCATGTAGTTTCATGAATAGTTCATTCAGTTTCTTGTGCCCACCCCTCCAATTTTGCTGCCATGGTGTCTGCCTAGTTCGCCTAGGGGTTGCACCAGGCCTGGATATATCTAATATAATCAGTTTCCTGCCACTGCAGGGCCTTTGGACACGGGTGCACCTCAGTCACTCCTATTCTCTGCTTGTCAGACATAACACTCTAGTCTTCTGTGGGTTTTATTTATTTTGACCTGACTTCAGTTGTTGGGTTTAGTGTGTGGGTGCTGGGTGTGTGTCGGTGGCCTGTTCTATACAGAAGGTCACACTGGAACTGGAACTTCTATTGGTCCCTTCTGACCCAAAATGCCAATTCTGACATTCAGGAATAAACTGTATGGAACAATTATTAGCAGGGGCAAGGGCTAGATGTGACCTGAAGTGATGCAAAGTAAAAGGGCAAGACAAAATTTTGCACTCAATGAGGCCAGCATAATCACCAGCTGTTTTCTTATCACAGAAGCATCTGCTGATCGGGGATCACATTACAGGAGCACAGTGCATTCTTTACAAAATGATAGGTCTTCTCCATGTCTAAGTTCTCTGACTCATCATCTAAGCAGCTTGGGGCAGCTTCTGACAAAACAGCTGGGTTAATTAAAGTTGTATAGACTTTCTCTGCAATTACATGGAAATACATTGCAAAGTAATTCTGTTTTAGAACTTTCCACTCAGAAAATGAGCAAAACGCTCTCTCTTGGGTGATATAAGCAGGGCTTGATTCTGAACTCAGTTATACAGGTTTTACACCAGCGTCACTCCATTAGCCTTAGTGGACTTACTCCTTTTTACACTATTGTGAGGTGAGAGCAGAATGAGGTCCATAGCTTTTGTAGCAATGTCTTCGTTAAATTATAGAATCAAAAAGAACCATAATGCAAACAGGTGATTTTCTCACATACGTGTAGCCATCAACCATCCTCTTTGCATAGCCCGCTGCTTCCTCGAACATCTGGAGGTAGGAGAGCACTTCCGAAGCAATGCTCAAGATCCTGAGCAGGTAGATGTTCGTTTCTCCCAGCACCGGCTCCTGTTTCTTCAGACACTCCCGACAGAGCTTCACAACCTAGGCAACCCATGAAAAATAAGAGTGTTCAAGAGACCGTCACAGCACTGGTGGCCCTAGAACTGCACATCCGCCACGACAGAGCAGCGTATGTTGTATGTTTTGCATTTATTTCATTGCCTCATTAGTTGCTCTATAGAGAGAAAGTCAAACACAAACAAACGTGGAGAATAAGAGTGAAGGATGCAAATATAACCCACTGGTTCTCCATCCATGGAGGACATGTGGCTGGTACAGCCTCTCCTAGGGAGTCTTGGCTTTTTAGCTCATGCATTTAGCTTGGGAGATCCCTGGTATGTTGGCAAAGTTGACAGCCATCCCACAAACTTTCCCCACCACTAATGTGCACCAGCAGAGAGCTGGGACCAGACAGATACCAGCTCTGAACTTCTCTCATGCTGGAGACAGGCGGATCGAGTGTCAGCCCTGGACTTTCAGGCTAGTCCTCTGTCAGATGGATCCGAGGGGAAAGAACAGGTTTGATCCCATTCAACACTGAGGGAGTTTGGATCCAGATCAGAACTTTTGTGACTTGATCCCATCCCTATTTCATCACCCTGGAGGGAGAGCGAGCGAGATCCAGTGAGATGGGCAGCCCCAGTGGGAGGGTTCCCCACTGCCCCACAGTGGACAGAGAGGAGAAGGCCAAGAAGGAAGTGGATACTGGTGAATTTATTTCAGTGTATTCATTCATTGTCAGCCCCAAAAACACTGACATTAACAAACTGATCCATGTCAGCTGGAGTGTGCCACCAGATCCCTGTTTGCCGTATTATCTCATTATCGTTACAACACCATCGCTGACAGAGTCCACCATGAGATGAGCTGACTCCCGAGAGACCCAGGCCTGCTTCCTTTCCCTGACATTCAGTTACAACCAAAGACACCGTGACTTACTTCATGGTAGATCCCCTCGGAGCGGGCCTTGTTGATCTTCTCCAAGGTGTCCTTGGAGAACTGGAGAACTTCCTTCACTACATCTTGGGATGGCTGTGGATGGCATTGGAAAGCTATTGAAATCAACTTACTTCTGAAGTAACACCCAGGCTCCCCAGAATAGACTCCGATGCGACATAGAGGTCCTGAAACTTGCCACCGTTGAACTCAATAGTAAAACTTCCACTGAGTTCAACAGCAGCAGGATCAACCCCTGCCTGTGCTATCCTATCACTCAACCCTGCTAAAGAATATATATGGCCCGATTCTGCCCTCACTGGGATGGGGGGCAGAGGCCTGAGGGGCTTGCAGGGATTGGTTTTGGTTTGGTTATTCATGCAAAATGTCAACAGCTGCTCAGTAGTAACTGGGAGAGTTTGTAAACCTCAGAGGAGAACAGAAAAGACTTGAGGGGTGGGGGGAGAAAAAGAACAGGCTACCATCCGTAGGGCAAGAGGGAGTCACCAGGTGTATACAATATATGGCAAGCTTGGAGCCACAGACTGAGACTGAGACAGATGGGAATTTAACCCTCTATTTTATTTACGTACTGGAAAAGTCAGCATCGTGGGTAAAACACGACTTCCCATCTGGCCTTCAACCAGCATTCCAAAAGCCACAAGTCAGATCGCCAAGACCATGCGATTGTCCTAAAAATCATGAGACTTAAAAACCAATTCACATTGGCTTCTTTTTATTTGCCTTCTGGTTTTTGAGTTTCTGGGGTCCCCACTTCTCTGCAAACACAAGGGCTAGAAAGCTCCTATTTTTGTTTCTAAGGGAAGTAGAGGTTGTGGAATAATCACATGATGCCCTGAGCAGGAGCTTGAAGAAAAACATCCTCTATCGCGAGATTCCTGACAAAAATCACAAGAGCTAAGAACAGGTCCGCTGACACTGTCAGGAATTCTGGGCCCCACAGCAGAACAGTCCTACTCCACCAATTCCACCGTGGCCCCACGCCTCCCACATTCAGCCCACTTTTGCTGCATCCATACCCCCCATCACTCAGTCTCACTTCCACACGCCGCCTTCCCCCAGGTCGTGAACAACAGCTGGGGGGCTGAGCAGAGAGGAGGGATGCGGTGTGCAGCATTGAGGGAGGTGAGGAGGAATGCATGTAGCGTGCAAGGGTGAGGGGAACTGAGCCAGCGGGAGGGGGATGAGGCAGGCCAAGTGCCAATGGGTAAAAGGAGCGTGGAAGAGAGGAGGGAGGCCAACCGGGTAGGTGGGAAGGGAGAGAGATGCAGCAGTGAGCCAGCCAAGCTCGGGCAGGGTCTGGGGAAAAATGGGGAATAAGGTCATGTGCAAAACAGGCAGGACAGGAAACTAGCCTCTCCAAGGGGAAACTTCATCCTGCCATCCATGCCTCAGGCTACTTTTAAAATTGCCAGGGCCCCTAAAAATCACCAGCCCCCTAGGCAATTGCTCCCTTTGTCCTCTGCCCCACTGGCAGGCTGGGCTGAGAACACTGATCTGTCACCAAGAACCAAAGCAGGAGCCTTGGATTTGGACCCGAGGAATAGATTTGATCTCTCCTGAAAGAGGAAGTGGTTTGGACTCAGCACTCTAGGTTTATGCCACTGTCTGCTTCCAACCTGTGTGCTGCAGGAGGTTTGGAGAATCTTTGTGTTCGATTTTGCTCGATTGTAGAGAAGGCCACCTGTGACCCTAATGAGAGACAGGCTCCAGTGGGAGGAACAAGACCGGTCTTTCACTCAGAGCCTGTACACAGGCTTTTAGCTTAAAAGATGGAAACTACTGGAGATAACTACAATTCATCCCCCAGCCCCCAGCTGCTCTTGTGGCAGGTCTGCATTGCTGGTGGGAACAAGCCCCCCAGCCTGCGTGGATAGGCACATGCTAGCTCTGCTGGAACTCATGCTAAAAACAGCAGTGTGGACGCTGTGGCAAGGGGAATTTTGACGCCAGTGCTCATACTCTTATCTGAGTAAGGGACCCCACGCATTGGCACAAGATACGTCACGGAAACAGTAACAGCAGAGGCTGGTGGCCGCGTTAGCCTTTTTGCTGACATGAATTGTCAAACGCAAGTTATTTCCTGCCTTCACAAGAAGCTAATCCTGTTCCCACTGAAATCAATGGCAGCTTAGCCCCTAATTTGAAGGGCTGAAGGATCAGAGACCGGAGCGGCTGTCTAGCACATAAACTGTCATTCCAGGCTTCATTCAGAAGGCATTTTGCACGCAGCTGTGAGTGGTGTGAGGAGCCAGGGAGTGAGCCTGAATTCGGAGAATGTAGAAAAGCCGGGCAGCAAGCTGAGACTGTCTCCTGTTAAGGTCAATATCAAGATTTATTATCTATGCATGGAGCGTATTTTTAATCCTTGCTTCGCATAGGTACAGGGAGATTTTTCCATGAGGGCACTAAAAGATCTGGAAAATATTCACCCTGACTGACTTGACGGTATGTACAGGAGACCCAAAGACACACACACCCAGAGACACACACGCCTTTGCTGCTCAGTAAGGCTATGCTACATGTGATTCCCCGGCCGTGTACACATATTCATGGGTGCGTCTACACTTGTAAATTAAGTCGACTTAAGCTTGCTTAAGTTGACTTAATTTACTCTGCTTCTACACTACACTTTCCTTAAGCCGACTTAAGCAGCTGCTTAAGTTGACTTAAGGAAAATTAAGTCAACTTTATTAAACCTCGTTTAAAGTTGACTTTAGGCTTAAGTCGACTTTCTAAAGTCGCCTTAAGCCAGTGTAGACGTGGAGTAGCCCTAAATCTACTCTAAGTCGACTTAGGGCTCTCCAGGACTCCCCCACTGCCCTCCCTGCCAGGGGGGTGGCACAGGGAGAGTCTGGTGTACCCCCCCAAAGGGCAGGGCAGAGCCCTGCCCACCCTACCCCTATGCCCTGCCAGGGTCCCTGTCCCCCTTTACCCCCCATGGACCTGTCCAAGGTCCCCCTAGTCCCTACAAGTCAAGCTAGGCATCCAGTGTGGACGCTCTAGGTCAACTTTGTAGGGTCCCCCCTAAGTCAACTTAAAATTTAGGTGTAGACATGCTAAGTCGACCTAAATTTACAAGTGTAGACATTGCCCATGCTAGCTTTCATATGGTTAGTGTGTATAGAAACAGCATCTTAGCTGCGGTAACATGGATAGATTCTGCAGAGGCGTGACTTAGCCGGTCTCCCAGAAGTTAGTAGGAGCTTGGAGCTGTGTGCAGCCCTTTCTCATGTAAGTAGTTCCTGTTTGTACAAGAAGTCCCCTGAAATTCAGTTAGGGCCTGATGCTGTAAGCCTTTACTTGTGGGACCAGTCCTAACAAAGCCTCAGATTGCAGGACCAAGCTTTTGCGGATACCAGTGACGCTACTCGCATGAGTGCAAAATTGAAAGACGGGATCCTTCATGTAGTTGAGCCATGATTTGGTTTAGAGAGGGGCTGACTAAAGCTAGCTCCAGAAGAAAACAGCAATTCTTGAACAATTCTCAGCCACAGACTCAGGAGCGAGCAGCACTTTCCCAAAGCAGAGCAGCCTGTCGAGCAGAACCCGTCTCTCCAACATCCTGGCCTGTGTCTTCGGGCTGCAAGATCATCCTTCCCATTCAGTTGTTGAATGTACCAATGATATCACATCTGCACTGTGCCCAGCTTTGCAACGGGTGCCTTCTCCATTTGTATTACATTAGTACAAGTGCGCTTTGACCGTTCTAAGAACTCTGCTAGAGAGAGACGGCAGCCATTTTATTCACAAAGCTGAAGACAGGAGGGATGGTTCAGCTTAGAGTGCTAGCCTAGGACTTGGTAGACAGTGGGTCATTTCCCAGCTCTGCCACAAACTTACACTGTGTCCTTGGGCAAGTTATTTAACCTTTCTGTACCTCAGCTCCCCATCTGTAAATCAGAGATGATCCACCCCACTGGACTGATGTGAGCATAAA
>ML686047.1:565529-602415 GCA_007922175.1 Pelusios castaneus
AAGTCGACTTAAAAGTGCAAGTGTAGACATAGCCACTGTGGCTATGTCTACACTTGAAAAGTTAGGTTGACTTTATGAAGTCGACTTAATAAGGTCCACTTTAAGTCATCTTAAAGTGGACCTTATTAAGTCAACTTAACAGAAGTGGACTTAACTTTTCAAGTGTAGACGTGGCCCTTTTCGACCGTATTAAGTCGACTTAACGTTTTAAGTCGACTTAATAAGCTCCACCTAGGCACTACTCCGCATCTCCAATGGCTTAAGTCGACTTAATAAAGTCGACTTAAGCACTAGTTAGAATTAAAACGAGGTGTTATTCATTCAAACTAACTTTTCCTTAATTCGACTTAAGGAGCAGCTGAAGTCGACTTAAGGAAAGCCCAGTGTAGACACGGAGTATTTGAAGTCGACTTAAGCCTCCTGAAGTCAACTTAATTTGTAAGTGTAGACACACCCACAGAGACTTTACTTTGGTTCTTTCTTGTTGCATTTTCCTTTATCCAAACGAATAGCTATCTTAGACTGAACGTATAGGGTTGCACTTTGGGTTTGGAACTATCCTTAGAGTGTAAACTCTGTGGGACATGGACCATCGTTTTGGCCTGTGTTTGTACAGCACCTAGCACAATGGGGTCCAGTCTTTGACTGGGGCTCCTGAGCACTGCTGCAATACAAATAGTAAAGAAGAAGAATCATCCAATGAGGGAGAGCTGCTAACAAAGTCAGCGATTGTACCTTGTTTTCACCTTCCTTCACAGCCAGCATCAGGTCATCCTTGATCCCCTTCTGACAGTGCTCACACGTGCAGTCAAAATAGTACTGCTTCTTCAGCTGCTGCCTCCGCTCCTCGCTGACGTTGAGGAAATCGACGTAGGAAACAGTCAGCTCTTCCCCAGGTGAGATCTTACCCAGCGCACGCAATTCGATTCTGGGTTCAAAGAAGAAGAGATGCGGGATTAAAAACAGGAAGGGACGATTTCCCACAGGCAAAACCGTTGTCTTAAAAGACCGCTTTAACCCTTTGACTACTGAATAAAATGCACAGCTATGCAGCACATCAGCTACTGCCACCCATGCTATCAACACCCCATCCGACCCTTCACCAGCTCTTGCCCCTCTCTCCAGCCCAACCAGAAGTTCCCTTGAACTGTGATGTTCAGATCTGGATCCACTTACATAGTGAGGGGCTGACTCTAGATACAAACTTTTCTTAGGCTTAAAGATATTTGGATGTGGGTCTTTATTCCAGAGCCATTGGAGTGTCCCAGTTTACTGGGAAATCTCAAATGAACACACCGACACTCGATTGCACATAGCGACCGGCTGTAACTAGACTTGCTGATCATGTTTGCATCTTATGAATAGTCACAAACCACTGACTAAGATGCACCGCCCACCATCCTCCCATCCACCTAGGCCTTATGGGACCGAGGGGCTGGATTCCTGAAAGGCAGAAGAAACTGGTTTTTCCAAAGCCCTGGATCAGGACTATGGAAGTGATTTTCCCAAGTCTTTCCACCCATCACTACTCAAAAGTTTCAGCAAACCCTTTCATGGAGATGGCCAAACTTGAAATGTACAGTGGGGCCAATCTCACGCGGGCTTCAGGGTTCCTAGCAAAATTGTCACATGACTCTGCTCCCAGCCTTTTATTTGCTTTATGGTCAGCAAAGACAATTGCTTCTCCACTGTGGCATGATGTCAGCCTCCCCCCCCCCCCCACCCCCCAAAGAGCCAGTGCTTTGAATCTTCCTTTCATCCACGTGCTTAAAAAACTTCCAAAGTCCATTACAGGTTTCCTGTAGCAGGCCAAATTCGCCTCTCCTTCACATTGGTACAACTCCACTGTCGTTAATGAGTTGCACTAGGGTAACTCAGAGGAGAATTTAGCCCAGCAGCTGGGTTACTATCACTTGGTGGGGAACCCCATCAAGTGACTGCAAATAAGGTCCTAGAGAAGATCTTTAAAAGCACTAGGTTGTTTATATATTAAAACTCCTTTATTCTATCTTTTTTAACCCTTCCCTTATCCACCTATTAGAAACTGTTAGCACTAGAGCACTACACTCTTGGGAACAGAGCCCCAGGACTGGTCCCTCAACCCCAGTTAGTCGGCAAAATGTATTTGTGCATAGCTAAGAGCACTTACATGTCAGCAAAATGGACTGGATCTGCTGCACCTTTTACCTGGTTTTAATCTACCAACCTACTCCCAGTCCTGCTATTACTCAGCAGGTTAGTTGCAAGACCCACTCCGAAGTATTGCCTACGAGGCTCATTTGGGAAGCGTGGGGATTTGTAGTGAATGAGGTCTATAGCTCAGCGAACCATGTCCAGAGAACCCCTGGCTGTAAAGGCGGGATAAAGGCCTACAGAGACCGTTCACCACACTAAGACCGGCAGTGACATTAGTTTGTAAACTGCAGAGCTAATTGGAGCAGCCCACCAGTCCCGAGCTGCGGCAGGTGGGCTGCAGGAAATGAAATAATTCAAACACTCCCTTTTCCTCAAAGTTTGAGTCTGCTCTTATTGCAGGCAATAGCAAAATTCCCATTGATTTCAGGAGCACAGGTAACTCTTGACTTCCATTTAAACAATGGTGCCCAAAGCAAACGCAGTCCAAAGCATACCCGGAGAATTTTTAAGGGGTGGAGCAGATCAACCCGAGTGGTTTTTCATTACTGCGTTTTCCCAAGGGGATCGCAGTTTGCATAAGCCAACTTTGCACTATGCAGGGGTTGCAATTTTGAATGTCTCACCCACAAAATCCTAGGGTTGCTACCTAATTTACTCATCCTGTGAGGCTGGCTCTAACCTTCTGTTGTCATTAGAGCATATCAACAGGATAGGCCGTACTAGACTCATCGCTGAACAAGCCATCATAAGGGAAAGCACTCAGTTCGTATCGATTAAGGGGCAACCCAATGACACTCTCTAAGGAGAAAGTTCATAAGGTACAATATCCATGGCAAAGGTTTACATACAGGCACATCTGTTTTCAGTCTTCATGAGGCCTTAATAGAGACCAATCATGCACTCAGAGAAACAAAATCAAGCTTTTGAACTTTTCTGATGCCCCTGGTAGCCTGAGCACAGCTATTTTTAACCAGCCAGCCGTATCAGAGATGGGATCAGCAAAATTTTGTAAAAAAAAAATAGAAAGAGAAAGAGTTGTTTGGCACTATACAGTTAAAGAGACACTGTCTGCTTGAAAACAGCTCAAAACAGGGTTTTTTTACAAGACTTTGGGTGCATCTACACTTAGAGATTAAGCTTGCTTAAGTTGACTTAATTTAATCCACGTCTACACTACACTTTCCTTAAGTCGACTTAAGCAAGCTGCTTAAGTCGACTTAAGGAAAATAAAGTCGACTTATAATAAAAATTAAGTCGACTTTATTAAACTTGCTTTTAATTCAACTTTAGGCTTAAGTCGACTTCCTAAAGTTGATTTAAGCCAGTGTAGACCTGGAGTAGCCCTAAGTCAACTTAAAGTCGACTTAGGGCTCTCCAGGATTCCCCCGCTGCCCTCCCTGCCAGGGGGGTGGCACAGGGAGAGCCTAGCATGCCCCCCAAAGGGCAGAGCAGAGCCCTGCCCACCCTGCCCCTATGCCCTACCAGGTACAATGGGGCAAAGGCTGAGCCCCCTGGCACTGGGCAAGGGGTGCCCCCCCTGCCACCGTGGACCTGCCCAAGGTCCCCCTAGCCCCTAGAAGTCGACCTAGGCATCCAGTGTGGACACGCTAGGTCGACTTTGTAAGTTCCCCCCTAAGTCGACTTTAAATTTGTGTGGACATGCTAAATCGACCTAAATTTACAAGTGTAGACATAGCCTTTAAGAGCAACAAAACTGATCTCTTGGCTTTCCCCTCTCCCCTCAAAATTTCAATGAACTTGCCGTGTTTGTAACCAGAGCACAGCCCCATGGTGCTGACTCAAAGCTTCCAGAAAGAGAAATTGACCAGATATGATGTCTGTAAATAAACGTGAAACTCACTGATCTATTTTCGTGGCCCTGGCTGACTGTAATGCACTGAAGAAAGAAAGAAACATCAGCGGTGAAAAGTCACCTAAAAATATTTCCCTTCTAATTTATGAAAACTGCCTACTTGTTTTGGATGCAGATCCTATTGAAGTCAACGGAGCTGTGCTGGTTTATATGTGCTGGACCATACATGTTAGAATAACAGTGTCCCTTTAATCTAAATGTTGCTCTCTATCAAGTGCAATAACCAGTGATATTTTTTTTTTAAATGCCATTAAAAATCCTTTTAAAACATCACACAGGAAAATATTTGAACAGGTAACAGAGGCATCAGAAAAGGCAAAAAAGGAACAGCTGCTGTAAAGGTAAAAACGGTGACATCTAAATCTCAACATACTGCTCTGGCTGCCAATGCATCCAGAGGGAACTGCTTGTTACAAAGACATGGAGTATTTAGTTTGTCAGTAATGCAGTCTGTCATCGCATAATAAACCAGGTTTCAGTGCAATTACGTTGTGTTGGGCAAGGTTAGCAAAACCTTGTCTGACTTTCATGCTCTTGTGGGAGGTGAAACTAGAACAGGAGTGAAAAGTGAAGAAGGGAAATGTGGAAGGACGGCAGGGGAAGGAAGGAATGTTGAGACAGGGAAAGTATTAATAAGAGGCAGGTCCAATCATATTGAATATTGTCAGCTTTTTTTTTTTAAATCTACTACAAAATGCAGGGGTTACAAAGGGAGGCTTTCCGTTTAGTGGGATTTTACACAGGGAGGAGTGGGGTGGGGGAACATTTACATTCAGAAAATGGGGAGAGTGGAATGATCCACAAACAGAGGCAGCGTAAAGCCCCATCACTGTCGCTTGTGGCCTTTAGTTAATAGGGGACATGAGAAGTAAAGATCAAAGGGGAAGGGTTATGTTCACAAGACCGACCCACCTCATCTGTGTGTGGAACATTGATCTTACAGCCTCATGACTGAAAGACAAAACAGACATCTGCAGTTTACACAGGCACACGTATAACAAAAGCAAAATGAATCTGCACACACAATATAGGGAACAGCAGCTGCTCACTACCCGAGCAATAGACAGGGGCCCCAGGAACAGACACGACTCCGCTTGCACCATGGAGTCTGAAGCGATGCAGTTCACTGTTGCTATACAGCTGCTGTAACCAAATTGGCCATCAGGGGCTTGTGGCAATTTCAGCTGACAGCTGTCCTGGCTTTAAGGAATATTTTGCACGAGATGCTTGTGAGTGTCAAGGGGGAAATGGTGAGACCCCCAAAGAGACCAGCTCTGTCTGCCGTTAGTCTAGCCATGGAAAGGTGTTAAGTGCTAGGAACGGGGCACATAACGAAAACTTCAGTCCCTGTATGAGAGAGACTCCTGCTTAGCAACATTATGGCAAGAATGGATCTGATAAATAATGAATGACCCCACCGACACCAAGAATTTTACTCTGACTGAAAACCAGCGTGAGAGGAAAATCAGGCCCACTCATTAGGAACGTAGAACTTACCATATTGGATCAGCTCCATTAAAGGTAATGGCAAAATACACATTGATTTGGGAACAGGCCACATTACCTAATATGGGTTTCAGAGAACCTCTGTCATACACCCGGCCCCACACCCATTGACTTTCACGTGAACAAGCCCCATTACCTATTGCCTCACCCAGGTTTCAGAAGAAGACAAGAAACCTCTAAATGTGCCAAGCCAACCGTGACAGGGCTGGGGAATGGTTCTTCCTGACTCCCCCACATGATCAGCAGATGCCCTGAACATGACATTTGATGGCATGGGATTGTTCCATATGGAACAATACTTTACCCACTTTGTGAGTCAAGGTCAATTCATTGGGCAGGGAGGGAGGGAAGGAGAAACTCTGCACAAAGATCTGGAGAATACCAGCTTCTGGGCTGCTTTCTCTGAGCGGGGGTTTGGGAGAGTACTAGCTAACCCTATAATAAATCATCTGTAAAGTCGTGATTTAAACCATTTTAAATGTACGATCTTTCGTGGCGAACCCCCCTTATGCCTTCCAGGGAAGTTCATTCTGAAGCTGCCATTTGCAGAGCCCCTTGGGTTGTCATACGGACACTTGTTTACTAAGCACCGTACTGAGATCTCCAACGCACTTCACATAGACCCTGGAAATCTACAGCTAAAACAACAGACACATGAGAAACAGCAATGTCCAAAGCAAAGGGGCAGGCACGAAGCTCAGACATGTCATGGACATTGATGGCTGCCTCTGTTACCTATTGCTAGTGTGCTCAGACATTTTGGAGCAACTTCTTCCTCAGAGCATCCCAGAGGATAGGGGTCCAGGAGATCCTGTCTGCAGCAGAACCTCCCTGACTCCACAATACAGAGGAGGCAGGTTCTGGAAAGCCCATGAAACAGGTGATCTCCCCATGTGCCTTGCAAAGGCCAGCTCCAGAGGGACTCCCTTCCCACAGCTGCACAGCTGGCATTTAGGAGCACAGTGAAGGGAGCCCCTTGGTGCCATATGGATTCTCGAGTCAGGCAGTCTGGAAGCTAATCCCACCTCTGTCACTAGAGCAGCAAGCACGGAGGGTAAAGAGGGAAAGTTCCTGCAGCCCCAGACCCTGGGTAGATCTGCGGTGTGCAGCCCAGGTCTGTGTCAATGGCAAATAATCACTGAAGGAGTCACTTCCTTCTCACACTGAACAAGGAAATTTAGTAGGATCAGGGAAACAGTGCTGTCCTGGAATCTATTCTTTCTTTGTTTCCCTCAGCAATTCTGCCTAAAAATATCCCCAGCTCTTTTTCTGCCACAGATTAAAGAAACACTGGATGTGCCCTCATTCAGAGGCAAGTATTTGGAGTGTATTCACAGTACTGAAGTCCTGAAGAGACAGGCCGGCCCGTATCTGCCATGCATCTGAGTTCAGAACGCAGCTCAAAATGTTCTCCATCTTTTGAAGGCAAACATTTGACATGACAAATAACATTGCAAGAAATCCAGGGCGTGCAGGACACATTGAAGGGAAACTCAAATGCCTTTTTAAAAAATAAACAAATGGTTTAAATTCAGTAGCAGAATGTGTATGTGGGCTTAAAAACTTACAATAAACACGCTGTCAAATAAACAAACTTATCAATAATTCCTCAACAGCCCTGCCAAAGATCCCAGATCTCTTGACTTCACCACTTCACTATCCATCTAGGTTCTTAAATATTCCCATCATCATGACATAGGTCTGACCCGAAGCCCACTGAAGTCAATGGAAAGACTCCCATTGACTCTAAGAGTTCTTATCTCTCAAATCTAACAGTGACAAAGCACTTCCTTGCTCTTTCCTTATTCCCCACCTGTGGCAGGGTAAAAGCTTGAACAGTCAGTAGATGCTGTGAGGACTACAGCCTGAGTCCCCTCCCAGCACCCCTAAAGTTCCAAGAAGGAGTTTGGATGCCCAAGGAAGACAATTAAGGAGACATTGTTGGGTTGATTTTGGCCCAACACTGAGTTTTTGTGAAAATGAGATCTGACAGACCGGATGAGTGATGCAGACGTTCTGATGTTTTCTTATATTACGTAAAGGGAAAATAGTTTTTGCTTGGATTTATACACTGTATGCCAGATCTCCAGCTGACGTAACTCCACAGGGGCCAGTGTAAGTCAGCGAACTGTCCTTCCAGGTAGGTTAAAATCTGTGGGCATTATGTGCTGAAAACACACCCACCCCTCCCATTGACTTGGCTGGGCAGTCCACTCCAGTGGTTTGCTGATGCCATGTTTTCCCTTTCAATCTCAGCTCTTATTTTCATGTGAATTCACGAGGAATGGTGGGTCCTCAGCACCATATTTCCACAGGGGTCTCAGTGCAGACACATCAGTCCCAATTTATATTAAGATTCCATTTACAAATGGCTTATTAAACATTAAGGGAGGACTACTGGATGTTATAAGCAGGCCGTAGACCTGAGTATTTTGTGTTACAGATGGTGATAAACTCATCAAGGTGTTATATGTGGTTACAATCCATAGCTATATACAGCCTATTGACCTGGACTCCTATAATGATTGCTTTACTTTAATCATCCATTAACTCTTTGTAAATTAGTAATAAATGGAACCTTAATGTAATGTGTAGCCTATATTATATCATTACTATTTTACTCCATTTGAAGCATTATGGGACTGATCCAAAGCCCGCTAAAATCAGGGAAAACACTCGTCATGACTTCAATGGGTTTGGGCCAGGCCTCTTAGGTGGGTTCTGCGTATTTGTTTTGCGCACCAAAAAACAATAAGAACCAAAAAGGAGAAAAGTGGCAGCACCGAAGTTCATCACTGAGGGGAATGGCTTTCATGTGTCTAATGCTTTGTTTCCCACAAACTACCCAGAAAAAGAGGAAACCCAAGGATTTTTCTGAGGCACGCAACACCAGGCTTGGAACCAAATCTGGGAAATGAGTCAAGCATGGGGGCAGATGCCTTCTCCCCACCCAACCTGTCCCTTAGAACGGGAATGTTACTCACTTGCCGTTGTTGAATATGACAGTGCAGTTAGGCCAGCAGTCATGGTTCACCAGGCAGAGATTGGGGAAGATGCCCACGCCGACAGCCTGCAATCCCCTTTGGTCACTCAAGGTGAAGCCATTGCAGTTTATCTAGTCCCCCAAACAGGAAAGAACAAGTATTAGGGGAGGAGAATAAGGATGAAATCTTGGCCTTATTGAACTCACGGTTTTTGTTTTGATATTGACTTCAGTCAGACCCAGATAGCACCCTAGATTTTAGAATATTTTCCACTGATTTGTCATAAAATGCGTATTTTCCGTGCTGCAGGCATAGTGGTGGAGCCTTCAAACTTCAGGAACCAGGAAGAGGTATACACAAGGGGTATGTCTACACTAGCAATTTAGGTCGACTTAAGGAGGCTTAAGTCGACCTAAATTACTCCATGTCTACACCAGACTTTCATTAAGTCGACTTAAGAAATTCCTTAAGTCGACTTAATGAAAGCTTAAGTCACTTAATAAGAACCACCCATTAGGTCGACTTAAGACTTAAGTCGACTCCTTAAGTTGACTTATGGACGGTGTGGATGTGGAGTAACCCTTAAGTCGACTTTATTAAGTTGACTTAAGAGTGGTTAGGTCCACTTTGTTAAGTCGACTTAATAAGGTCGACTTTAAGTCGGCTTAAAGTTGACCTTATTCAGTCGACTTAACAAAGTTGACCTAACTTTTTCTAATGTAGACATAGCCAAGGAGTGCTAAAAACAGCATCCTTTAGCCTATAGAAACCACTAGAAAATGTACAATACAGAACTCCAGCATAGATTCATAGGCTATGTCTACACTTACTAAAATTAGTTTGACTTAGTTAGTTCGAACTAACTAATTTGAACTAATTTTAGTTAGTTCGAACTGGCTTAATTCGAACCAGAAAAAATTAGTTCGAACTAAGCAAGTGCCATTCATGTTTAGTTCGAATTAGCAATCTCCATTGATTTCAATGGGCCGGTTAGTTCGAACTAATTAAGAAATTAAGCTTCCTTAATTTGAACTAACTTGCCATTGTGGGCATAGCCATAGATTTTAAAGTCAGAAGGGATCAATATGATCATCTTTTCTGACCTCCTGCAAAATGCAGGTCACAGAATCTCCTACCCTCTCCGCAACAGACACCTCACCCATGACTGAGTCACTGAGGTCCTCAAATCATGGTTTAGACTTCAGGTTACAGAGAAACCACCAAGTGACCCATGCTCCACACTATGAGGAAGGCAAAAAACCCCAGGGCCCCCACCAATCTGCCTTGGGGGAAAATTCCTTCCTGACCCCAAATAGGGTGATCCGCTAATCTCCAAGCACGTGAGCAAGACTCATCATCCAGCTATCCAAAGAGAATTCCCTGCATCAACTCAGAAACCACCCCATCTAACATCCCATCACAGACTATTGGCTTATTTGCCACCAGTAGTCAAAGATCAATTAATTGCCAAATTAGGCTGTCCCATCATACCATCCCCTCCATAAATTTATCCAGCTCAGTTCTGAAACCAGCTAGTGCTCCTTTCTGAAGACTATTCCAGAAGTTCACTCCTCTGATGGTTAGAAACCTGCATCTAATTCTTGATGACCAGTTTCTATCTATTTGTTCTTGTGCCCACATTGGGGCTGAACTTAAATAATTCCTCTCCCTCACTGGTATTTATCCCTCTGACATATTTATAGAGAACAATCATATCTCCCCTCTACCTTCTTTTGGTTAGTCTAAATAAGCCAAGCTCTTTGAGTCGCTTCTCATAGGGCAGGTTTTCCATTTCACAGATCACCCTAGTAGTCCGTCTCTGCATCTGTTCCAGTTTGAATTCGTCTTTCTTGAACATGGGTGACCAGAATTGCACGCATTATTCCAGATGAGGTCTCACCAGCACCTTGTATAATGGTACTAATACCTCCCTGTTTCTACTGGAAATATCTTGCCTCCTGCATCCTAGGACCACATTAGCTTTTTCCAAAGTCACAGTCACATCACAGTGGTGGCTCATTGTCATTCTGTGATCAACCAATACACCCAGGTCCTTCTCCTCCTTTGATTGATGTGTTCTAAGCTTATAACAAAAATTCCTGTTAATAGTCCCTAAATGAATGACCTCGCACTTACCACTATTAAATTTCATCTTGTTTCTATTACTCCAGTTTACAAGGTCATCCAGATCTTCTTGTATGATATCCCAATCCTTCTCTGTGTTGGCAATACCTCCCAGCTATGTGTCATCCACAAACTTTATTAGTACAGTCCCACTTTTTGTGCCAAGGTCAGTAATAAAAGTAATAAAAAGATAGTACCCTGGATTTGGGGATATTTTTCCACTGATTCTTCATAAAATGTGTATTTTCTGAGCTGCAGGCACAATGGTGCAGCCTTCAAACTTCAGGAACAAAGGAGATTTACACACTGGGAGTGCTAAAAACAGCACCCGCTGGTCTGGACAAAGTACTAGAAAATGTATAATACAGAACTCCAGCTGGTGGACCGTATGATCTAGTGGGCAGAGCAGAGTAAATATTGCAAAACATTGTTTACTAGTATTTATTCGCATTTTAAAAAGCTGTTTGATTGTGTTCGAGCCCCTGTTGTGTTCACTTTCTGCAAATATTCCAGCAAATAAATCTCATGGGAAAAGGGAATTTTAAGCAATCTGTGCAGAACAGCCACAGGAAGCAAATTCCAAATTTGTGAGAATATCTGTATCAACCTAATTGTACAACTACAGTCATCCTTTCTGGGGACCCAAACAAGCCATGTGACCTATGTACCTGCGGTGGATTTCACCTACGGCATCCTGGCAACTCACAAATGACTGGCAGACTGAGAATTATTTACAATCGTTATTCAGTGGCTAACAAAAACCATAAGGCATTCTCAGACAATTCCCAGACAGAAAATGCAGTGAAATTTGTCAAATGAATTGTTCAATAGGTAATAATTCTCTCAACTACCAGCTGTTTTCTTTCTTTCCTGGCCTCTCTAATCCAGTAGCATAGCGAGGGTATCCGGCGCCCACCAGCGCCTGGGAGCCAAGGTCACATTTGTGCTCCCCTGGGTACCCCACACCACCCGATGCCCTGCAGCATCCCCACGCTTGGTGCCCTCCTGCAGCCCCCCTCCCCGTCGCTACATCACGGCCCTGCGCCTATCAGCCCGCCATATCCCCACCCCCTTGTTTACGGACGGGCAGAGCGTGGTCTAGTATTTAGCAGGGCTGAGAGGGAGTCTGGATTCTGCTAATCATGCGCTGCCATTGAACTAGGTTCCCTCAGCTGGAGCAGCATGGACAGAACGAAGACTGGAGGCATTCCCCTAGCTGGGATTCTTCCAGCAGGCTGAGAGCCAACATAGCCAGTGCCTCTGCATCCCTCCCTGGTGCAGAGAGAAGGAGTCATTGGAGCACATTTTGTCCAACTTTCCTCAGCTGGCGATGGTTCTTTGGGGACTGTTGCCAGATGGCGTATTTTACAGCATCCTCACAGCTACTCTACCCGGTTCCAGGGCCAGGCAAAGAACCAGAGCCATATCTGGTTCCCTGAGGCCTCCCTCTCTATTACACCAAGCAGTTTACAGCCGGGCAAGTCACTGAGACCCTCTGTGCCTCAACTCCCCATCTACCAATGAACAACCAGGGCAAAGAGAGGCTAAATGGCTTGCCCTCGGTCACAGAGGAAGGCTGGTATTGGGGGACTGCGGTTCTGCCAGTACCTAGTCCAGTGCCCTCCACACTGGCTCACCCTTCCTCTCTAAAACAAGGACAACGCTTGTCAGCTGCCTAGGGGTGTTGGGAAGCTAAACCCCTCACTGTTTGTAAAGGGCCGAGAGAGCCTCAGGTACAAGGTACAACCTACTTCACTGGAAAGTACTGTTCTGACCACACCTGGCACCGTGTGCACGTGCAAGAGGGTTTCAACTCTCTTTTCCCTATCTGTACCTCCAGACACCATGAATATTAGGTGCCCCATTAGTCATAGGCGGTTTCTTAGTTCCTTTTATTCTCATTTGCTTCTATGTACACCATGCACCCTGGAGTCAGGACACAAGACCATGAAGTCATGATCTTGACCGGTACCTCGCCTGTTATTGCAGTCTAGGTTTCTGTAACGTTACCTACAGGCACATTCTTGACAGTAATCTTGGGACCTTGATGGCATAAGGTTACTCCAAGGTCACCCACTCATGTCCAGTGTTCTTAAGTCTATGATCTAGTTTTGTTAAGCTAAAATCGTACAGCTCTGAGCCTGTAGGCCTTGCGTTCCAGCCATGCTTTACTTATATGTCTAATACATACTAAAAAAAAAAACCCAATGAAAGTCCGGTGGCACCTTAAAGATTAACCAATTTCTTCAGGCATAAGCTTTCAAGGTCTCCAACCCACTTCGTCAGCTGCATCTTATGCCCGAAGAAATTGGTTAGTCTTTAAGGTGCCACAGGACTCTTGTTGTTTCTGCTGTACACAGATTAACACGGCTACCTCGCTGGAAGTGGCTCCAGGGAGTCAATAGCAGCAAGAACATTGTCAATTTTCTGTAGGTACGTAGCATAGCCCTTGTCCTGGGGCATTATATATAGCGCTCCCTCGGTTCTCCCCAGAGACTGACATACCACTCCGAATATGTGTGAGATGTTCTGCATGCCGAACTGCTGGCTCTGGGCTGGCCAGAAGTTGAGGAAACTCTCCACATCAACTCTCAGCTCTTTCTTCTCCTCGTCGCCAAAGTGCTCCACATGGTTCTGCAAGTCATCGATGGAGACCAAGCTGCCCTCCGTCAGGGCACCTCCCTCTCTCTCTATCCTCCACATGATGCGGGCTGCCAGCCTGGCCAATACAGAAGAGCATTAGGGAACTCCAGAGTGCTAGTGCGATCCATAGACCACCAAACCCAGGCTCAGCAAAATGGCAAGACCAAATGGAGGCCGTCACACTGCAGTAGGCAGGAGTCGGATCTTCGGATCTGGGCTGTGTGAATCTCTTATCTGCAATTAGTTGAATCAATTGCTCTTGACTCCTTGTCAGGTTGCTACTAATACAGCTCTGTGGCAGGCTGCACGCCACGTACTCCCTTGTGGTATGATTTGTGTATCATTCATGTCCACCCTTACTGTATATGGCTTGATGCAAAGTATGCCATGTCAGGTGTTTTGGGAATGCTCACCACATACTGAATATTACTGTTATGGCAGCAGGTTTCCTGCAACATCGCACATGTGTACGGACAGGAAACTTTGTTATATCATATCCCCTAATGCGTGCCTCACATGGCTTGAAAGGATGCAGACGAACAAAGCTGGGTTTCCACACCCAGCGAAGGCATGCATACAAGAACAATTGACTAGCAAAGCATCTGTGACACTTTGGCTCAAGTGGAGGAAATCATACCCATTGCCAGAGAAGGATGATCACCTGACCCCCAGGGAGGCTGAAGAAACTGGGAATAAAAACAAAGAGGCAGCCCTGGCTAGGGGCTCTCTCCCTGGAAATCATCCTCTGTGCAGCTGCAAGGACTGGTGACAGGGTGGGGAGAGTCTGGCTACAAAACATATCACAGCCAAACTGTGTGGCAAGCTGAGAGTAGACTGTAACAATCTAGAATCTGTGTTTCCTTTTATCTGGTTGCAATTAACTCCTTGACTGAATAATCACTTGATTTTACATTAATTTGACTTATATTCATTTAAAATCTCACTGTAGTCAATAAACTTATGTTTGTTTTATCCACACCTGTGTTTGTAGACTGAACGGGTGGGTTAAGAGCGACAGTGCTGGGGCATGTCAATTTCTCTGATAAACTGACAGACAGCTGTAAATGAACTTGCAGGGAGCAGAGGAATGCATTGAACCCAGCTAGACAATAGTTCCCAGGATTGCATCTGGGACTGGAGGTTCTGGCTGGGGGACTATCCCACGAGTGGCTAGTGAAAACAGAGTTGTAAAGCAGAGCGGGGATGAGTCTTTCCTATCCATCATGTCATGTCTTTACTTGTGCAATGTAAGGCGCAAAACTCTTAAGCCAGGGAGTTCGGTAATTTTTATGAAATGTATAAACTTGGGGTTCCAGCTGCAGTGCTTACGCAGCCCTCATTACCAGGATATCTGAGAACCTCACACTCCTGGGGGGGGGGGGGGAATGGGGGGTATTACCCCCATGTTACAGATGAGGAAGTGAGATAGACTAAGTGACTTGTCCAAGGTCACCAAGGAAGTCTATGACAGAGCAGGGAACTGAGCCTGGGTCTCAGTCCAGCACTCTAGCCACTAATTCATCCTTCCTCTGCAGTCACTGAGCTGAGAAATGGCTTTCTTATTCACCATACCCACTCTCCACACTACGGGGGTCCCCTGAGACTCCAGCACCACCGTCCCTGGCAGCATTGAAGGCCTGACAAGCTTCCCATAGCCAATGCCTGTCTGAGGGACCCCCCCCCATCACATGATGCTATGATCTGTGTAATTCTTCTGTTCACTTTTGCAATGGAATGATATGGTTTGATGCCAGATATGCCACGCAAGGTTCCTTTACAATTGCTCAAAACGTGTTCTACGTAATTACCTTGGTATCATGTTTCCTGCAGCGTCATGTATGTGTACAGATGTGAAGCATGTTACATGGCTCAGACCGTCAGGGCTATCTCTCTCAGCACCGAGGCTGCGGAGGTGCATGACAAAGCCAGTGCAAATTGAGCTCCCTAGCTCACATGGGACAAAGAGAATCGCACAGCAGCAAGGAAGGAGGAGATTTTTGCCAGAGACTCTCCATCTTGAAACATCTACAAGAAGGATTGGGCCCTGCCTAGAAATAGGTCAGCTACAAACCATCCCAGCTAAACTTGAGTGGTGAGATGAGCTTAATTGTAGTCGTGTTGTTAGGTTCACAGGCATGTTATATCTTTTAGTTACTTGTGATAACTCCTGACTCCTTTATAAAATGCTTGTGCATTGATTTTCTATATACTCACTTAGAATCATATCCTAATCAATAAATTAGAATTTGTTTTATCTACAGCTGTGTGAACTTTAGAGAGTGTAAAGGAGTGAGGTTGTGCATACCCCTTTCATTGGTAAACGCACAGACAAAGGTCTGTGAGTCTACAGTGATTGCAGAAGGTTCTCCATCTCTGTAGGATGGAAGTTCCCAGTCTGATATCTGAGTGTTGGGTTGCTTGCTTGGGGACCATCCCCTGAGTGACCAGAGGGAGGAACACCCACTGCCTGGGGTGCATTACACACAGGAGGTTGGTGTGGATTGACTCAGGAGTGAGTGGTCACTTGGCAAAGCAAGGTAAGTCAATGTTCAGGAGTGGAGATCAGGAAGTCACACCAGCACACCGGACCAGATTCTGGGAGGGAGACGTCACATCCCCCCAAAGACGGGAAGCCCTGTGGAAGGGAGTCATTGAAGGATAGCACACGCTAAGCTCCGCAGAGCCTGTGGGAGATGCTATGCACAGTGTGACTGTTGACAGCCAGTCTACAAGTGACAGTGTGCTCTCCACCCTTCCTCTGCTCCTCCTGCAAACTGAACAGCCACACAGCTAGCTGGCAACACGCACTCCAGTGTGAGTGATTGCCAACTGGAGCTGGGTTTGCCACAGTAGCTAACAATACCGTTCAGTCTCATGTGTCACAGAGGGGTCTTTTTACATGGCTGCTATGAATAGGTAGCCTGAGGCATGAACTAAACCCAGGGGAAGCAGGTGGCAATTCCATGTCATAGCTAAAGTCGACATGCCCTTTTAACTTCTTATTTGAAAGGGAGATGACTCTGCTTCACTGCAGAGATGTTTGTGTGTTCTGGGTGGTGAGAGCTGTTGGAAGAAATGGCTTTTAACCAGACCTGCCAGGAGATTCCCTGGACAAGTGAAGGGCCAAAATTATTCCCCCCCCCCCCCGCACTCGAAGGTGTCCATCCCCTAACCTTAAACATACAGTAGCTTCCCAAGCCATGAATGCATTTGCCTCTTCTCTGCTGGTTATTTATACAGGGCTGTTCAGTAAGTAGTTGGGGTTGGAAAAATAGCAGGTCTTTGCCCCAAAGAGCATGTATGGGAACCACAGTGTGACACAATACGAAATAGAGTGGCATATGGTCCTACAGGTCCATCTCCCAAGGGGCCCTACGTCCTAGCAGCTGAAACATTGTGCGTGGCCAGTACAGTGCCGTGCAATACAAAACAAAACACGCTCAGCAATGTGCAGTGCTAATGACTCAACTCCAACAGGGACAAGCGAGGAAATGGCTTGAGAGGGGAAGCAGCTTGACTCTTTCTGTGTTTTGCATTCTCCTCCGCTATGTACTGTAGACAGACCTTGAGCTGTCAATGATCATCACCATGTTGCAAGCCACAGATATTCAGATCTTCACAGAGACAGCAGGAAGGTAGACTGTAAAACCCACTGGGGGGAGGGGCTGTCTGTGGGAGGTACAGTACCTAGCACAATGGAATCCTGCTCCACAATGGGGGCTGGCTATGTCTACACTTACTAAAATTAGTTCGAATTAGTTAGTTCGAACTAACTAATTCGAACTAATTTTAGTTAGTTTGAATTAGCTTAATTCGAACTAGCATGGCCACACTGGAATGTTAGTTCTAACTAAGGCAAGCACTTGCTTAGTTCGAATTAGCGATCCCCATTCATTTCAATGGCCAGTTAGTTCAAACTAAGAAATTAGTTCGAATTAACATGGCCACATTGGTTCATTTGAACTAGTTAGTTCGAATTAACCCCTTAGTTCGAATACCCTATTAGAACTTATTAGTTCAAATTAAGGAAGCCCTTAATTCGAACTAACTAAAGCCTAATGTAGCCATGGCTTTAGTTAATTCGAATTAAGCTTCCTTAATTCGAACTAACTTGCCGGTGTAGACATAGCCCTTGGTGCTAGCACAATAAAAATAATAAATAACGACTGATCTGCCCGTGAGCGTTCTGATCCCATACACTAGAGGGCAGTGATGCGTGCACTAGTGGCCAATCTCCAGCTGTTTTTTATCTATTACATCACACTATTTCCCATCATCTTTGAAACATTCTTATGGCTTCCCATCACCTAAGACTTTCAGAGATAAATCATTGAACTTGGGATTTGGGCTCCTAGGTTCAGACAGGAATCAGAGACAGTGAATCCAACGGGATACAAACCAAATTTCTGACTGATCTCTCCCCACATTTCTTCAACTGACCAAACAATTTAGACTGGGTTTGGCTTGGGAGGTTCGGCCAAGAGAGATGCAGCCTTTCTCATTGTTTCCTCTTGCTCTCCTGTTGGTCTTTCTATATCTACCTGTTGTTTCTCACCTCATACTTCGCTTGTAAGCTCAGGGGCAAAGGCACTGGTCCATGAGTAAGGTTGCTAGGTACTACAGCGAGACAAATAGTAGCAAGGTAGGCACTTGGTAGGCAGAGGATGGCAAGAGACTTTCTAAGTCTGTTTTGGCCCAGGGCAACGAGCCTGGGGCTCTTCCTAGCTCTTTGTAACCAGCTGTTTGTGGAGGCACCACTCCTGTATAGACCTAAATTAGGCTCTAAATTGATTTCCCAAACCTAGAAGATATGCCCCCTTTAGGCCCACATTTTTCAGGCCTACTCAGGAGCTAGATCAAAGTCACCGTTCTCACGCCAGCCAAACCACTGTTCTCACCTGATATTTTCGTTGGGCACTTTCCCGTGCGCCTTGATGGCCGAGCACTCGTGTTTGTGGTTCAGCCAGGCATCCTTCTGGCACGTTCGATCACAGTAGTGGGCAAACTTACATTGACCACATCGGTGGAGCTTCTCCTGCCTCTTAAAGCAGGTGTGGCAGACAAGGTGGGTAAGGCTAAAAAGACAAAAGGAAGCAGCGGTCAGCACCGAGGAAAAGTCCATCGGATTCAGAGCTGAACTTCCCACCTGGCTGCTCACTCCATGGAGATGTTCCCAGGAAGGATATCGTAGGTTCCAACCCCATGAAGTCATCACGCCCAATATACTGAATGCTGCTGAGCAATATATTCCACATTAACACTTCAAGCAAAGGGCAGTTAATATCAGTGTCTTTGCCAAGTGCTGTTGCCTCTCTCCTGCTCTGTGAGAGCTTTTTTGTTTAAAAGAGGGAACAAATGAATGCATTCCCCCATCCTCCCTAGCCTTCTATCTCATGGGCAGACTGTCAGAAAACAGCACACTCTCAAAGCTCATGATATACTCTATAATTATACTTCATCAAGCCAGAAACAAATTTGAACTCCTGGATCACCATACCAGTCTTGCCATGGCTCCACAGACAATCACCTTAGATCAGTGTTTCTCAACCTTTAGTGGACTGGGGAACACCTAAAGAAATTTATTTTACGCAGAACACCTGATGAAAACATTCCTGAAAAAACTAGTAACAATGATGGGAGATAAATTGTCCAGTCATAACAAAGCTTCCAGGTGTGCATCAACATCAGCTGCCATGTACCTGTAAGCTTTGCTTCATCTGGGGCATTAAATTACTCCTTCTTTACCTCACTCAGTCTCCCCCAACATAGGGAGGGGTCAGGGTAGGTCATAGAACATCTGCACCATGTCTGAGGAGCACCAGTGTTCCAGAGAACACTGGTTGAGAAACTCTGCCAGACGCTATGTCTACACTTGTTAATTTAGGTCGACTTAGCATGTCCACACTCAAATTTTAAGTCGACTTTGGGGGGACCCTACAAAGTCGACCTACAGCATTCACACTGGACGCCTAGGTCGACTTGTAGGGACTAGGGGGACCTTGGACTGGTCCACGGTGGCAGGGGGGGCACCCCTTGCCAAGTGCCAGGGGGCTCAGCCTTTGCTCCATTGTACCTGGGTACAATAGGGCAAAGGGGGACAGGGATCCTGACAGGGCATAGGGGCAGGGCTCTGCCCTGCCCTATAGGGTGGACCTGCCAGGCTCCCCCTGTGCCACCCCTCCGGCAGGGAGGGCAGTGGGGGAATCCTGGAAAGCCCTACGTCGACTTAGGGCTACTCCAGGTCTATACTGGCTTAAGTCGACTTTAGAAAGTCGACTTAAGTCAAAAGTCGACTTAAAACAAGGTTTTAAAAAGTCAACTTAATTTTCCTTAAGTCGACTTAAGCAGTTTGCTTAAGTCAACTTAAGGGAAGTGTAGTGTAGACGCAGAGTAAATTAAGTCGACTTAAGCAAGCTTAAGTCGACAATATACAAGTGTAGACGCACCCTAAGGATCTCTGCTTTGCATCAAGTACATCCCTGTCAGAGCCCAAACAATCCAGAGATCCAGGAGCCACCCTGAATCCATACTCATAGCTTCTTCTCACAGAGAACAATCTGACAGGGTCACACCCACCTGGGCTTTCCCTTTGATGATGGTGAGTGAGAAATGCATTTAGAATCTTTGATCTCTGAAAATCTCACGCACATTGATCACTTGCTTCAAAATCAGTACTTTTTTTGCATGCCACCTTTTTTTTGGCTATGTCTACACTCAGAAAGTTAAGTGGACTTAAATGTGACCTTATTAAGTCAACTTAAAGAGTCTAGTGTAGACTCTCTAAATCTACTGGATAGGTTGAGGGAGCTACAGGAGCCGCAGCTCACTGCCAGAAGGGAGAGGTGGCTTCCCCCGGGGAGAGCCAGCCCCACACGGCTGGCTCTCCCCGAGACAGAAACAAGCTGCCCAGGGCTCCCCAGCCAGGGCTCCAGTGAGGAGGGAATCCCTTGCTGGGGCTCTGGTGGCAAGGGATTCCCCCACTGCCTTGGCTGGGGCTCCAGCGGCGAGGGAATCCCCACTGCCCCTGGGGCTCCAGGGCGGGATTCCCTTGCCTCTGAAGCCCCGGCTGGGGCAGCAGGGATTTCCTCAGCCACCAGCCACAGCAGCAGGGGAATCCCTCGCTGCTGGAGTCCCAGCGAGGTATTCCCTCCTGCTGGAGCCCCAGCTGGAGAGCCCTTCTCCCCGGACCGCAGCTTCCCAGAGAAAAAGGAACCGCAGCTCCTCTTGCCGGGAAGCTGCAGGTCCTGGGGAGAAGGGAGCAGGGGCTCCCCCAGGGACAAGGAAGCCGTGCTCTCCAGCAGAAGGGAACCGCCCTAGGTTGACTTATGGAATAAGTTGATTTAGGTCATCCACATTGGCTTAAGTCAACTTAAGAATCGACTTAAGTCTTAAGTTGACCTAAAACTAAGTTGACTTAAGGAATAGCTTAAGTTGACTTAATTCAAGCCCAGTGTGGACAGGGAGTAAGTTAGGTCGACTGAAGCCTCCTTATGTCGACCTACCTTGTAAGTGTAGACACACGCTTCCTGTTTGATGGACTGTTCAGCTACAGGTGAACACTCTGTAAATGTTCACTGTTACATTATAACAGGATACAAATAAGTGAAGACAATGCCGCTAACATCCCATTAGTTTTCATGAAGTTTAAATACCAGATAAACTCATATGCATTTAACAATGACTCTGATCTATGCTAATACTCAAGTGAATTGAGGCTTCAGCACAAACTGGCACCTGGTCTACCAACGGCATAAATACTACTCATGGGGTAAGGATTTAATAATGATTGAAATGCTGCCTCACACTGGCTTGACTGTTTTTGCACTGAAATCACCTTGGCTTCAATGGCAGCTGGATCAGGCCCTAAAAAAGGAGCTAATGTTGCTTTCTCCTCAATAAAACCACATGTACACATAGGAATCTGTTAACCTATCAATGAAGTGCAGCTACTTCTGGGCTCCAATGTATTAGTTGTTTAACAACATTCAAACAACATTAAGCCATAGCTGAGGCCAGAGAATAAAGAAGAATTCTGAGAAACTGCAAAATTCCTGAATGCAGGTAGAATTTTAGATGGTAACATTAGCCAAATGTAGCCAGGAGATTAGCAGTAACAACCATCACAGGATGTTCATACTGAATCAAGTGCATTTTGGCAAGTTGAAAGGTTAGCAGTTTGGAAGCGGTCATTCACCTCTCAATACGCCAGTCACCCGCCTACTCTTAAGCCTAAAAGGTAAAGGAGTAACTCTCTAGCTTATGCGCCACACATTTCAAGGGAAGTTTTTATACCCTTGCATTTGCAGAGTGCTCTTTAAAACTCCTTCCTCTTTCGTGCAGATGGTCTGGCGGTGGCAAGTTCCTCAGAAGAACCAGCTGCCCCGAAAAATTCATTTGAAATGCAAGTGACGTTTATATTGAGAGGACAAAACAGGTGCTGGCAACTGACTCTGCCGTTGACTAGCTTACAAGGGTGAAATATAGATCTTCCTCTAGTCATGTAAAAGCTTCATCTGTGACTCTCATAAAACAGATAGGAAGTGCCAATAGGACAATAAGTCAAGGCTCTGTTTAACCGGACATCTTCTCTTTAATAGTGCCCAATGTCAGATATTTCAGAAGGAGGCAGAAGAGCACCTGTAATGCACCTAACTCTACACTTTCATCCTTTTTTCAGCCTATTCTGGTCACTTGCTGTGTTTGGAAAAAGGGGAAGCCATTCCTTCCATCTGCCTTAAGCCTCAGAACCTTCAGGACTCTTCCACCAAGGTCTCTGATCCAGAGTTATAGCACAAATGACCTGGAAATTTAGGATAGACCTATCTAAGCTACCTGAATCTGGTTAGCTAAGGTAACAATGGCAGTGAACACAGCACAGGCCGGGGTAGCAACCTGAGTATGTCCCCATGGGCTGGGTTGACACAGGTGTTCGAACTAGAAGTATGGGAGTGTCACCACACCCCATCTTGAAATGGGTTCCAATAAATATGGGGTTTACAGTTTGGTTCAATGGCTCTCAGCGCCTCCCCTCTAAATATTGTTCCAGCATCCCAGAACATTGGGCTTGTACTACCAAGACTGAAGCCCACATTGAGTTGTCTTCAATGCTCTTGTTACCTTCCCTCGCTGGGCAAAAACTAATTCAGGGAGGCAAGTCCACCCCACAAACAGATATGCAAACTATGTACTATAGAATGTGTATCTCACATCAACTTACCCTCCCTTACCATGGCATCTTCTTTGGGCTGCACCGTTAGGAAATGCTTTCCATTCAATGCAGCATTACTCTTCACTGGGGTGAGAGGGGGCAGTTGAGTTACTGCATCAAAGGGAGAGCACTTCTGGGGTCAATTGAGAGGGTCTCCAAAGGCTGCTCAATCAATCCCGCTGTGTGGATCACTGACACATGGATTTCAGTAGGAACAAGCTACCAATCAAAGACCTAAAGCAATGCACTGGTGTGCTAGGCATTGCACAGGCACCTAGGGTGCATCCACACTTGCATCTTAGGTTGACTTAACAACACTTAAGTCGACTTACAGAACTCTGTGTCCACACTGGGCCCTTGTTAAGTCGACTTCAGCACTTCCTTAAGTCAACTTAATAACACCACCTCTGAAGGTCGACTTAAGGCTTAAGTCAACCGTATTACGTTGACTTAAAGCCAGTGTGGACGGGTATGTCTACACTACAGGCTCTGTTAAGTCGACTTAACCAGGTCAACTTAAGTCGACTTTAAGTGTAGACGCTCCCTTAAGTCGACCTAACAAGGTTGACGTTAAGTCGACTTAAAGTCAACCTGGTTAAGTCGACATAACAGAGCCTGTAGTGTAGACATAGCCCTAGAGAGGAGAGCCTTGCTCCAAAGAGCTCACAATTTAAGTAGACAGGACAGGCAAAGGAATCGTTATTTATTATTGCCTGCATTTTACAAATGGGAAACGAAGACTGAGAGAAACTATCCGTGGGGGACTTGGGCTAGAGCTGGGACTTTAACCCACAGCTCGTCCCTGTTCAGCACCTTAACCGCACTGCCATCATCCTCTCTCCTTAAAACAGAAATTCCAGCGCAGCACTAATTCGTCTAGCATTGCTAACTGGGCTGCTGACACCACACACCTGGCTCCCTATCTTGCAACACAAATAGAGCTCTATTAAGTCACAATTGCAAATAAAATTATAGGCAGAGTGTAAAGACCCGTGTTAAGGGGTGGCTGGAACAATGACCATGGTCAGGCATGCCTGAATACCAACAACATACAGCCTGGCCCGTGGGTTGTACTGTACTCTGGTAGTTGGAACACTGGCTTACTCTCTTGAGTCAAGTGGCAGAATTGGGTGCTGGTCGGAAATGCAAGGCTGTGTTCTATCAACTGTCAGGGGGCCGGAGGGTGAGGGGGGTGGAAAGGTGCAGCGGAGATCATGCTCCTTGTAAGGCAACGAAAAGCCACAGGACTGATAAAAACACCCAAGTGTGCTGTACTGGGAAGCAAGGCAAGAGATAATGCCTGGGAATGGAGTGGTCCTCCGCACAATTGATAAGGGGAGCCATCTTGCTGCAGACGTGCAGACAGCAGTTGAAAAGGGTTTGTGAAAAACGTACTCATCAAAGCGAAAGAAGGCTTTCAGGAGGAAGCGTCGCAGCAGAACTGTTGTCCTAGGGTTGTTGGGATGGGGGTGGGGTTCCCCCAGGAGAGCAGGAGGAAAGTAAATATTTTGAGCTCATATTGACAGTATCTCTTACATACTGTGCGGAAGGATTCCAAAGCAAAACTGACATGCAACATGTTTAGGGATCGTTTCACTCATCGCTGGAAAGCAGCCACCTCTGGGGAGGAGCACAGCAGCTTTTTTTAACAATGTACCACAAAACCATGGGAAGTTTTAAAGATGAGAAGTGAAGAAGCAGCCCAGGCCTTATGGAAAATGCAAGAAGAATTTTGAACTCCTGAGGCTCTGTTATCCTTCACTTATTATACAAGCCTTGTCAACTCGTTGGGAGCAGTCATTCGTGCAGCTGAGGGCTGAACTTTACCTATACACCCTCAGGACCCAGTGAGAGCTACCTGAGCAAGTTAGGCCCCTCATCTGAATTTACAGAAGACTCCGAGCATGGCTAAAAGAGGTGCACATTACATTAGCCAGCTCACTGATTCAGAGAATCTATGGAATCATTAATACTGTCTTCTCTGATCTTCGGTGTCACACAGACCATAATATTTCACCCAGTGATTCCTGCCTCAGTCCCATAACCTCTGGATGAGTGAAAGTGTCTCTTTTACAAAGACATCCACTCTTGATTGAAGAGTGATGCAGAATCTACCAGCTCCCTCCCAGCCCCCAGATGCGGCCCTGTACCTGGCTACAGCTTGGCTCCTGGTCTCCATTCCACTCCTGGCCTCTGCCGCGGACCCTGGCCCGGCTGCAACTCTGCTTCCGGCCCAGAGGGTGACAGATTCTATTACAGGAAGGGAGAGGGATGGGATGAAAAGTTTGGGGGCCACTGATTTAGATTGTGAAGTCTTGGGAGCAGTGAAAGTGTATCTCTTACTATACATATGTCCGTCTCTTCACAATGGAGCCATGAGCTCAATTGGAACCGCTAGGCACGCAGTACTAGGGATAAGAAGTGATTAGGAAGAAATGTTCTTCGGTAGAATAAAGCAGAGTTAGGTGCATCACAGACAGGCAGAAGGAGATCCCCTTATTCTGAAACACTTTCAGAAACAAACCTGCCAAGCTAGAAGGGCCATAATTCTGCTCATAGAAGTTAGGAATGGAAAAGGTTAAGAAAATCAGCCCATTGAAAACGCAAGAGCTAGTCCCTTGCTACAAATTCCAAAGAGGTAGCCGTGTTAGTCTAGCGTCTGACGAAGTGGGATTTTCTCCCACGAAAGCTCATGTGATAAATAAATCTGTTAGTCTTTAAAAGTGCCACAGGACTCTGTTGTTTTTCCCTTGCTACAGGCAGTATTTTGGTAGTGTTCGTTCTTTGGTGGGGGAGTCCTGGGATTATTTATACAACTGCTTTTTTAGAAACTAGACTATTGCAGAATCTGCAAGAATTTTAAATGACTGGTCCCTGAGACTGACTATAAATATACTGGCATACAGCTAGGGATTCCCTCAGGTTGTGTAAAATGGAGTCACTCCACTGTAGTCAAAGGGGCTCAGCGTCTCATCGCAAAGATCTGACTGAAGATCTGTACTTTTAATATGCACACAACTGGCTCCCAAGAAAAAGCTTTCCAAGAACAGTGTATAATTATAACTACCCATTTCTAGGTGAACCTGCAAGGCTGTTACAATCTTAAAGAGTAATCTCAGTGGGCTGTATCTATTTGCTATGTACTTTTTTAAAAAAACAAACAATTAAATAAAACCGTTTTATTTTGAAAATATGGGTAGGCCATTCTGTGCAATCCACTGTTGTCTCTGCCTGAGAAAATACATTCTTGGGGAGCTATTTTAATTAGCCTGCTGCTCATTTTAAAAAGAAAGTTCATTTTTAGGTCCTTGGGGCCCAGCCTAGTTCAGCTATAGCCAGAATGATTAAGTGGCATCAAATGAACATATTTAGGAATAAATCATGATAAAAATAATCTCTTAGTCCTGATCTTGCTTCCATTTTTTCCACTGAATTCAATGGACCAGGTATTGCCGCCCCCTACTCTTAGGGTGCGTCTACACTTGTAAATTAAGTCGACTTAAACCTGCTTAAGTCGACTTAATTTATTCTGCGTCTACTCTACAATTTCCTTAAGTCGACTTAAGGAAATTTTCAGATGACTTTATAAAACCTAGTTTAAAGTTGACTTACTGGCTAAGTCGACTTTATTAAGTTGACTTAAGCCAGTGTAGACGCAGAGTAGCCCTAAGTCGACTTAAAGGGCCGTCAGGGTTCCCCCACTGCCCTCCCCACCAGGATGGCTGGCACAGCCAGAGCCTGGCGTGCCCACCCAGAGGGCAGGACACAGCCCTGCCCACCCCGCTCCTATACCCTGCCCCTGTCCCTGTCCTGCTCAGTCCCCATTGTACCAAAAGGCTGAGCTCCCTGGCACTTTTAAAAGGATGCCCCCCTCCCACCATGGACCACTGCCAGGTCCACCTAGCCCCTGGAAGTCGACTTAGGCATCCAGTGTGGACGCTCGAAGTCGATTTGGCAAGGTCAACTTTAAGTCGACCTAAATTTACAGTGTGGACATGCTAAGTCGACTTATTTTGACAAGTGTAGACACAGCCTTAGTGAACACTAACTCTTTCACAGTTAAATCCACTGAATCCAGTGAGACTAATTGCAGAGTAAGTTACTCAAAGGCCTGGTCCAAAGCCCACTAAAATCGATGGAAAGACCCTTACTTTTGATGGGCTCTGGATCAAGGCCAGTGCAAGGCGAGTGATTGGCCTACAGTTCATCAGTCTACTCTATTTTTAGCCTTTACATAGCACTACCCATTGTGGTGGTGAGGTGCAATTCAAGTAGAAATTATTTTGGTATTTGCAGTTACATTTCAAAGCAGCAGCCTTTGCAATGGCATTTTAAAAAGGGAAAAACAAACCAAACCAAAAAACCCCACTAGGGACTAAATCCACAATTACGTATTGCAATGCTAAGTAAGCATCTAACTTTTTTAAAGTGTCTTACCACCCAGTGGAATCCATGGCTCCAAACTAGCTACCCAGGATTTCTATGCAATGAACAGAAAGAGATAGGTGCCTAAGAACAAAAGCCACAAAAACCAGCATGCTGAGCAGGAAACCTTCAAAAGTTCTAAGCCTCACCCCTCTCAGGGAATTAGCACCTAATCCTCTTGTGGATCTGGGCCTACATCTATGCTGTGATGGTTACAGCTTTATAGACATGGTCTCCCACTGATGCCGCAAGGGCAGGGAAAGAGGGAGTGAAAAGATGCCAACAGGAACGACTCCACGCATTTGTTTTCTACTCTTTCCATTCAACACCTAAGTTTCTGATAAAGCCAGGTAACATGAAGCTTGCCAAGCAAATTCACTTAATACGAGCGATTTAAAATACCCCAGATGACCAGAATTAAAAAACATTCTTTTACAGGAGGTTTTAATAGGTGGGACCATACCCTACCTTTGTTTCATGGGTAACAGAATGAAAAAGGGCAGCTGCCGGTTAGTTTCGCATTTCAGGACTCTGGGCCAACTGCTGCTCTCAGTTACACCATTATAAAATGAGGAGTGATTTTACTGATGTGACATCCACAGTAACTCTAGTATCCCGTAATCACTGGGCCAGAGAAAAAGTGAGACATTCTGTTGGCCAGTATTTAGGGCACTCACCTGGGAGACCCAGCTTCTAATCCCCACCCTGCTGAGTATTTAAGTATTTCATACAAAGTGGAACAGCTCCACCAGGAGAGATTGAGAGATCCCTGTGCCAGAATGTCCTTAAGCCCAATATTTAGGGCACTCACCTGGGAGGTAGAGACCTGGGCGCAGGTCCCTGCAAAGCAGATTTGAACCTAGGTGTCTCATCTGAGTGCCCTGATCCATCGGGTATTTGCATAATTCCCACCTGGGCTTTGTGATGGGCCCAATCTGGTATCTGTGCTTTTAGATGGCACCAGAAAATGCCCACCAGATCAGGCCCCACAGGCAATGCACACAGGGGAAATGCCTAGATTGAGGATCCCACTGGGATTTAGACATGAGGACTCAGGAAGCTTTGCACTTGCCCTCTGGCTGGAATCCAGGTGCCATGGGGACTTTACTGGCAGAAACAGGTGCCTAAGTAACTTAGGTGCTTACAGAGGGAGGGCAGCATTTGAACAGCGGTGGCTCTAAATTTTGGCCGTAGGTGCCTAAATTCCTTTGTTGATCTAGCCCTCAACATTCACAAGTTGACCAAATATTATTAATGTAAATATAAGAAACTCAAGACAAGTAACACAATTAGAAAATGCATCTTCCTCAGACCCCATCAATATCACAGGAAAGTGACAGAGATCCGATCTCACTTCTTAAAGATGAGTGCACGGCCCCAGCCCATCGATTCATTCACTGACACACATAAACCCATTTTACAGCAGCACACTGCCAAGTTCTATATATTAGGCCCAGTCATTTGGGACAATTGATTAGAAAGGGGCACAAGATGGAAGAGACTCAAGCTATTACAAACTGTCAGTGGCATTGAACGTGTTACGGGTCTACTGACTTTCAGCGTTAGTGTCCTCTCCATGTGTATAATCGAGGGGGTTATATGTGAAAACAAAGCATAACAGCATATTGTACCCGTACCATACAGTATATAATGGAGGCCTCCTATAGCAAAGTCAACTAGCGGTTCATTGTAAGTGGAATCACAGCTCGCACACTGCAATCCACATGAATAATTCGCTGGGACCCAATCTTGACCGAGCTCTCATCTCCTGGGGCTCTCAATGGCAGCTGAAGGTGCTGAGCACATTCCACGACCATGCCCCAGGAGCAGGTTGCACTGTATTTGAAACAGACAAGCAGACTGATTTCCCCATCCTAGCAAGCAGACAGCCACTGGGAGCCGCATCTCTGCAGAACGATTCATGGTGATGCACCGCTGACTCCGCTTCTCAGCCTTTCTTGATGCTAACCAGACTCTATGAAGCCTTCCCCGACCGCAGTCAGACTGGGCTTCGCACGTAGCAGAGACTGGCTTTTGCTGAGTAATAACGTCTCTCTTACCTGTCAAAAACTACTGCGGCGTAGGCTGGCTCTGCGAAGATGACGTCCCCAGCCCAGAATTCCTTGGCTGCCTTCAACCCCCGGCCTTTGCCTTCCGAAGTGAACACTTCCACCTTCTCCATTTCCCCTGGAGTCATGTCAGGGGAACCAGGCTCACAACATGGGTGTCCCACTGGCAGCCAGGCGTCTTGTCACTCTGCCTTTTTAGCAACTTTGGGTTGCCACAGGACCAAGCCTAGAAATAGACGGTCCCCATCACACCCCCTATACAAGGCTGCACCATTTTCCACTTGTGGGGGGGATCTTTTTACTTAATGTAGCTCGAAGCCTGAAAATCAAAGAGCTGAGCCTGCGTGTCCAGCCTTGTTTGCTTCATTAGGATAAACCCATCTGAAAAACAAGTTGGAATAGTTTCCCCACGCTGAAAGGATTTGTATATGTTATGGCCACAGACTTTAACTAACCCTTTCCCCCTGGAAAGAGCAGGCATTTTCTTTAAGAGGGTATTTTTAGAAACCACATGCTTCTGTCCATCAGGAGCCAACAGCTGGGAGAATGCTAAGTGGTGGGCTGGTGTGTGTCTTTGTGGTCCTTTGCACTGTCATCTGGTCTCTTTCAGAAGAGAAGCAATGCAGCTTTCTTTATTATCCTCAGCAAGATTTAGAGTAGGGGAGAGAACAACGTAGTCAAATACATGACTTAAAGGTGCCCCGACCGTTGCTACAAGAGACAGGCATGGAAAAGTCGCTTTTCAAATGCCAGCCGAGCGGCTCGTAGAAGCCTGGGGAACATGCTGGAAGGACTGCAGAAACTTGGCGTCTCGTTCACCAGCAGGTGTGACATATTGGCAGCTATTCCCTCGGGTGTTTAATGAGAATATGCCAGAGGACTAAATTCACCCAGTTCCTCTCCACTGAAATGGATGGATGAATTGGGCCAACAGAGCATGAAAGGAAGAGAATATTACCAGGGAGTTCAAAAAAAATTACAAAATGTCAGCTCTTCCTTGCAGCAACTGTAGAAAAGTGGTCATCGAGGGGGTAAGTGGGTTACTCAAAGAATTAGGTTGGTTTCCTCCAGCTGCACTGTGGGGCATGCATTTAATAAAGCAGCAAATTCCTAGCTCGCAGTCCTCCGACTAGGCTTGTTTTTGATGCATTGACTGGTCCCTTTACAAACCCAGCCCGTGTAATTGCAGAACATCACTGAAGTGAGTGAAGTTGCTCCACATCCACATTGTTGCAGCTGAAGCAAAAAATCTGACCCTTGGCCCTCAGTCGGCTAATTATCGCTATTTAGCCTCTTCTTTAATGAGCCTTTGCGCTTCTAAAGTTCCTGATAACTTCACCAGGTCCATCACGTTGGTATTGGAGCCCATTTCATCATGGAGTCTCAAAGTGTTTTATAAACACTCGTGAATTTAGCCCCTGAGAGGCTGGCAATATTATACCCGTTTAACTGGTGGAGAAAAAAAGGCACAGAGAATGACACAGTTAATTCCTCTAAGTGAACCCCAGCCACTTGAGGATGAGTTTTGTCCAACTATAGCTGTATGCAATGAGCTGGGGACAAAGATAGCATATACACACCACTGCCATCTTCTGGACACTCTCTTAACTGCTCAGTTGTGCATCATAAGTCCTATATTGCCAACAACTAATGGAGATTTTCCCTTTGTGCAAAGAAGAGTAGGAATCGTGTTGCAATGCAAATACGTGTGTTCAGGTTCTTCCAAGCACACCGACATGAACTGGATACCTCCAGAAACCTAAGCAGATAATAGTGCTCCGACTGCTTTCCAACCAACCAGACTTCTGCCTTCCTCACTAAACATTACAGTGCAGGTTTGTGCTTTTGAAACAAGAGGATCTGAGTTGTCTTCCCACTGTCACCATAAAACTTCTGAGCAGTTGTGCTACAAAGCACAGCAAAAACTATGAAGCAGGCAGCCTTAAGTTTATTAAAATATTTTGTGTTATCTGATGCCCCACTCTATAAGGCGACATGGAGAACTGTACGACAGAAAGGAAGCGTTCCATCTGATCAAGATGCTAAAGCTGATATAAATACATATCTCCCTTGATAGGCATGTTTAATTCCCCTTAGTGTAAATGTATCAAATAGGGGTAGCTACCTATTATAATGTTACTAGTCAAAAGCAATTCAGTGTCCATAATTCTGTTTTTTTCCCCAAAACTGATTTGAGCTGTCATCATATCAAATAAAAAGCACTCAGACACACTATATATTGGTAAACGAAAGCAAAATGGCCATTAAAAACACACAGGCTAAGCCCAGGACAAAACTGATATTTTGTATCCATGTTATTTTCTAATATTAAAAATTTGTATCAATAACAAGACACTGAGCCAAGACACACACACAATCATTCATGATTAAATACATCCACAAAACATATTGCTCTTGCTTGTCCAAGAATAAAAATACATTTACACACTTTAGAGTGCAGTAAGTAAAAATCAAAGGGCCAAGCTCCTTTCGGGATAAAATCTTAGACATGACATCTGCACAGACAGACCCCAGCCCATGTTCAGAGCAGGCAGGGGTTCATCCACATGGATCCCATCACAGGATTAAGGTCCACAAAAGAATTTTTTTTTAAATAAATAATCTGTAAGAGTAAGAGGCTAGAAGACAGCTGGTTACAGATGAGAGTTTTAGTCAGTTGTGTAAAGAAGTCCAAAGCATTCTGGTACCTAGAATATATTTTAAGATAACTGCAGGGTTTTTTCGTTTTGCTTTTAACCATTAACAATAATTTTTACTATTGTATTATGCTTGTGGAACAGATCAGCTTTGGACGATGTGCAATTGACTTTTTGCATGCAGTCTGATGGGAATTTGAAAGCACTTTATCAGAGCCACTTTTCTTGATTCTTTGACTCGGTTTCCTCATTGGATTTTTGACACCTTGCTTACCAGGGAAATTTACGAAGCATGTCAAACTGGTTTAACATAGATAAGGCTATCAGACCTATTTTTAAAACCCTTTCAGATGAACTGGTTTTAAAACAAGTAGGGAAGTTTACAGAAAATTCCCCTACCATAAGTAGGGCTTCACAATCAAAGAAGCACATAAATAGCATGTGAACCAGACAGCTGACACTGTTGTGAAGGAGAAAGCAAATCATGAAGTGATAAAAAGTAACATGACTTTTCCTGGCTCCATCAATCCTCTGACAGCCTGATCCAGAGCCCTCTGAAGTCATTGGAGTCTTTCCCTAAAGGAGCCTCCTTTAGACAATGAACCTTTTACACCCATGTCCAAGGGGTCTAGGTAAGAAAATACAGCTATATAGACAAGTTCCAAAGGGGAGCCGTGTTAGTCTAGTTCAGCAAAACAAACAAAGAGTCCTGTGGCACTTTTAAAGACTAACCAATTTATTTATCACATTTGAATTACTGAAGCAATTTTTGACCTGTCACATTTCAGTTCTTTGTCTGCAGCTCCTCTCTCATCCCAGGAACTGCAGTATCCTCTTCATGACCCAGCCCTCCGGCCAGGTCACTCAATGTCCTACCCCTACACCCCCTTTGGGAATATATCAAAGTCTTTCCTTCCACAGCCCTGGGCAGCCTTTCCATTCACTGCCTCGTGTGCCACTACCTCAAAGGCTGGCTGGGGAACCCAGGCCTGCCCTCTACTCTGGGTTCCAGTCCAGGGACCCTACACCTAACAATTCTAGGCTTTCCTCTCCCAGCCCTTCTCATTCCCTGAACTACTTCTGGTTCCCCTTCTTGTCATGGGTGTATCAGCTCCAAACTCTCTTCCTCTTCCCAAGGAGTGAATGCAGCCTAGACCCTTGCACCCTCCCTCTTCCCAGCAGCAGCCCCATCTGTTGCCTGATTCCTGGATTTATAGGTCCGGTCTGCCTCCTACACAACCGTAACTACTTTTGCAATTTATTTCCTGCTCCCTGGCTCTTCCTCCAGATGTAGCCTGTGGAGTGAATGAACCTACCTGGCCACCTCTAAACCCCTTCCAGACCTGTGTGGGTAGACACCCCACCACAAACAGAATTTGCCCAAATCCACTCCAAGGAAGACAATGCAAATGGCAGTTTTTGCTAACTTGCTAGTGATCTCTTCTAATATCAACAAATGAACATGTTGCCTTTTATATCACTTTATTCACATTTCTTGGATCTAAGAACATTCTTACTTCATCTCAACCTGGTTTGTCTACATTCACTATAGAATTGACCCATTTTGTATATTCTTGCACTTCTGTTATTACTTGCAACTGTTCTATATGGTGTAATTTTTTTTTCTACTTTGTCCTCTAATGCTATAGAAATTTTACCAGGTACATGAATTACAGGTGGAATTTATAAGTTCATATTTATGGTGTGTTCACCTGGCAAGCACCTTAAACCTTCTAATACATTCTTGTATTCTTTAAATATATCCCAGTCACATTGTGGTTCACCCTTTGCCATATTGGCTCGTTGCACTAAGTTTAAACTTGTCAGAGCCTGTTTGCCTAATACAATTTGTGAGTCAGATTTCACCAGCTGAAAGTTCACAAATGCTTTCTTGTCTCAGTACTCACAGTCCAACCTGCATGTACCACATACTTGCAGTTTTTCCTGAGTACATTATCCATCATCATCTTTAGCATTCCTGCCTATATGCAGGACAACTCCTAGCATTCTATGATGGCATTTATAAGCCAGTTGCTTCTGACTATTCTTCTTTCACCAGGCTTTTATTAGCAGCAGAATGCCTTCCAGACCACAACTACATATCTGGGTGCTTACTCAAGACAGACATCCGCTGCAGTCTGTGGACGTGTTTTTCCAGTTCCCCTGCCCTTGCAATTGTTTTACAGTCATTTTGACTGCATGACATATGTGCACAGCCCGTTCAAGGATTAAATTAGTCTCCCTCAACAGCCTGAGCTCTGTCTGATGCAATGCGCTTTTGAATGAGCAGTTCACACAGTTCTCCAAATTCGCAAGTTTGTGGTGCCAATTTTAAATCACTCCTATATCGGTCTATACTTTCCCCATCTCACCTGTTAGAATGCAAGTGAAAAATGTGTGCTTCTCACCCCTCACGCTTCTTCATGCTGCACAGTATGGCTCAAATGTAAACTTCACAATCAGTATTTCAAATTCATCCACTGTATCATCACATTGGAAAGTATTAAATGCCTCTCTTGCTTCTTCACCTGCCACATGAAGAAATGATGTTGTTTGCCACTTTTTCCAGATTTTTTCTGCATTTCCTTCCTAAAGGCTTTAGTTGCTACCACCCACCGCCCCTCACCCCGGCCAGGTTTGTTCTAATCTTTTCTTATATTTCATTTTGTTCTGACAGCATATAATAAATGTTGCCACATTGCTGTTCTAATATAAAAGATACTGGAGACATTTTAAGAAACGCTATACACAATTTAACTTATTGCTTAGAACTCTACAGATGTATGTTTCTGGCTTGTCTCTTTGGCTCCTGGCCTCTAGCCATGTGCTTCTGCCAATTAGGCTCTTTACATAATGAATCTCCCTCCCCGCCAACGCCACAATACTAAGGGAAACTTTGTGTTTTACTCCAAAGTCCCTACTATCTCTTCAGCTTGTGTGTAAGAGAATGATCCAGTTAGGGACGTGAAGCTTTTTTAAAATTCTGGTTTGAACTGAACTCTGAAGTAATTGCTTTAGGTGGATGAGATTCTCCAGTAGCAAACAGGTAAAAATGGAGACTCCTTATTAATTCTTCTAAGGCAACCATTCAATCGATGTTGAGTAAACAGTTACTATGGTTAAAATTGGGTTTTACAGAACTTGTTTGCAGCTAACGCAGCTGGTTTTTCTACCAGGATTCTAACCCATTCTAAAGCTAACTAAATGAAACAGAAAAATAGGAAAGATCCAGGCTACCAGTGCCCAGAACTTTGAAACTGATCACACTAGTCATGTACATATAAGCCTATTTGATCTTCACCTAGACTAAATGCTGCAGCTAGCGGAAGGTGGAGTCAGAGAAAATGTTTCCTTCCCAGGTCTCTACCTAGATGTCCTGAGGGTAAAATGCCTTGTTCACAATTTAAGGGATAGCTTTAATCTTGTGCTCGTGTGAACAACATAGGAGATGCCTGCATCATTTTACGAATATTACATATTTTTGTGTGATTGTTATGGTATTGTTTGCTACAGGACTCTAATGGACTAATTTAGACTTGAGTGGTTTTCCTCAGGGAAACCAGACAATAACCAGCCATGGATATGCAAACGTGCAGGTGTCACCATGCACAAAGAGATGGGGGAGGAGGGCCAGGAGGGAACGGAGAGCTTTGAAAGAGATAAAAAGACTGTCCTGGAAGAACAAAGGGTGCATCTACACTTGTAAATTAAGTCGACTTAAGCTTGCTTAAGTCGACTTAATTTACTCTGCGTCTACACTACACTTTCCTTAAATCGACTTAAGCAAGCTGCTTAAGTTGACTTAAGGAAAATGAAGTCGACTTTACTAAACCTAGTTTAAAGTCGACTTTAGGCTTAAGTCGACTTTGTAAAGTTGACTTAAACCAGTGTGGACGCAGAGTAGCCCTAAGTCGACTCTAAGTCGACTTAGGGCTCTCCAGGACTTCCCCACTGCCCTCCCTGCCGGGGAGGGGTGGCACGGGGGAGCCTGGCATGCCCCCCCACAGGGCAGAGCAGGGCAGAGCAGGGCAGAGCAGGGCAGAGCCCTGCCCACCCTGCCCCTATGCCCTGCCAGGGTCCCTGTCCCCCTTTGCCCCATTGTACCCAGGTACAATGGGGCAAAGGCTGAGCCCCCTGGCACTTGGCAAGGGGTGCCCCCTGTCCCCGTGGACCTCTCCCAGGTCCACCTAGCCCCTAGAAGTTGACCAGTGTGGACGCTCTAGGTCGACTTTGTAAGTTCCCCCCTAAATCGACTTAAAATTTAGGTGTGGACATGCTAAGTCAACTTAGCTAACGTCGCCCTAAATTAACAAATGTAAACAGAGCCAAAGGGAGGGAGCTGCTCAGGACCTGTTCAAGGAGAGCAGACTAACATAGAGATAAGGCTCATAAGAAGGGTCTTGAAGCTGCCTAACCTTTTAGGAAGAGGCTAAATTTTAGGTAAGCTAGGTACATGAAGCTTATTTGTTATGCTAAAGAACAATTTTCTGGCTCTGCTTTGATCCTGCTAGGAAGATGAAATAATACTTAGTTTTGAACAACCTGTTTTGAGTCAATGTGTTCACAATGGTCACAGCTCCTGAAGGGAACATGTGCAGGTAGGCAAGCAAAGGTGTGCCTTAAGTGAGTCACCATGTTTGGTAATCAGGGACCCATTGACCCAGTCTAACAGTGGGAGAATCAATGGATTCTAACCCAGGGCAATTGAATGCAAGAACCCAGGTACCTGAGGAGGATTCAGTCAAGAGAGACTGGAGAGGGGTTGAATGGTCCATACATTCCAAAGCCAGAAGGGACCTTTGTCTTCATCTAGTCTGACCTCTTGTACAGCACAGGCCATAAAACTCCCTCAAAATGATTCCTAGAGAAGATCGTTTAGAAAAACATCCAGTCATGATTTTAAAATTGCCAATGATGAAGAATTCACCTGTGACCCTTGGTTAATTGTTGTAATGGTTCATTATTCTAGCCATTAAAAATTTAAACAATATAATTAAACATTATTTCAGACTGAATTGGGTTAGCTTCAAATTCCAGCCACTGGATCCTGTAATACCTTTCTCTGCTGGGCTGAAGAGCCCATTGTTCAATATTTTTCCCCACACAGATACTTATAGATAGTAATCAAATCACCCCTTAATCTTCTCTTTGTTAGACTTAGGCTATGTACACACTACAGACTTGTCCCGCAATAACTTGTCCCGCAATAATATTTATAGCGCTTTCTCGCGTACACACTGCAGCTTCTTTCGCAAAGGAGC
>ML686047.1:626320-653087 GCA_007922175.1 Pelusios castaneus
GTTAAAGTATAGATATAACACCAAATTCCTAACTAAACTAACTTCTAATCCAAATACAATTCCTAGACATAAACTATATAATCATTCCCAGCAAATTACTACCTTTCTATTGATACCAAACATGACATAGTTCCTATGGATTATAGCATTTAGGATATATGAATAGAAAATATCATAAATGCTTCCCTAAATCCAGACAGCATCACGCCCTGCCCACATGCCCTGCCAGGGTCCCTGTCCCCCTTTGCCCCATTGCACATAAGGGGTGCCCCTCCCCGCCACCGTGGTCCTGCCCAAGGTCCCCCTAGTCCCTAGAAGTCGACCTAGGCGTCCAGTGTGGACGCTGTAGGTCGACTTTGTAAGCTCCCCTTTAAGTCGACTTTAATTTTAAGTGTAGACACACTAAGTCGACTTAAGGTCGATTTAGTTAAGTCGACTTAGTTAAAGTCGACTTAAAATTACAAGTGTAGACATAGCCTAAAAGTGCCACAGGACTCTGTTGTTTTTTTGCTAATAGCTGTGTTGAAACAGATGAATAAAAAATCACAGCTTCAAAAAGAAACTGCAGAACTCGAATTTATATGCAAATTTGACTCCGTTGCCTTGGGATTAAACAGGGACTACAGATTTTTCTCTCATTACAACAGGTGATTTGACCTCACCTTCCTCTATGAGCTGTTCCCCAGTGTTTGAATCTTAACACCTATTTTGATTTGCTGTTACAGCCTGACCTGATCCTGTGCCATATACTCCCCTACATTTAATTTCTTCCCATTCTGTAAATTTCCCATCTTCTAAGCGTCTGATGAAGTGGGATTTTCTCCCACAAAAGCTCACGCAGTAAATAAATCTGTTTGTCTTTAAGGCTATGTCTACACTGGCAAGTTAGTTCCAATTAAGGAAGCTTAATTCGAACTAACTAAAGCCATGACTACACTAGGCTTTAGTTAGTTCGAATTAAGGGCTTCCTTAATTCGAACTAATAAGTTCGAAGAGGGTATTCGAACTAAAGGGTTAATTTGAACTAACTAGTTCGAATTAACCAATGTGGCTATGTTAATTCAAACTAATTTATTATTTTGAATTAACCGGCCATTGAAATCAATGGGGATCGCTAATTTGAACTAAGCAAGTGCTTGCTTAGGTCAAGCTAACATTCCAGTGTGGCCATGCTAGTTCGAATTAAGCTCATTCGAACTAACTAAGTTCAAATTAGTTAGTTCGAACTAACTAATTCGAACTAATTTTAGCAAGTGAAGACATAGCCTGGAAGTGCCACAGGACTCTGTTATATTTCCCTAGTGTAGACATCCCCTCACTGTTCAGTGCTCTCGCTAATTATGCTGGATAAGGGCCTTCCTTTAAGCAACTGACCTAGTTTTATTAAAAGTTGATAACTTTTGTAGTCCTATGGTAGGCTTGTGCTAAAACACAGAGCTGAGAATCTTGGCCCTCTTCCCAGCTCTGAATTGGACTTCTTGTGTGGCTTCGAGCAAGTCATTTTATTCTCTCCTCCATTTCTCCATTTGACAGGGATGAGACTAAATACATCATGAATCTCAGTGTGTTTTACAGTTATTGGATGGATAGTGCTAGAGAAATAAAAGGCGTGATTAAGATTTAGCATCTGGCAAATGTCACCTATGAAAAGTGTTTGAAAATAAAGGTTTTATTTGGAAATAATGTTTTTGAGCCAATGACTGGTGGCAGACAGCTTAAGAAAAGCAACATTTTTCACCTAGTCATTGTGGGAACCCAACCCAAGAGACTGTAAGGGCCGTGTTTTTAAAGTTCCCATGACTTGCAATTATAGATCAACCAGCAGGCATGTGCAAGTCACGACTATACACATTCATAGATACAATAATAACGATTTGTGCGCCTGCAACTCCTCAAGTTGTGCTAATACCTCAAGAGTTCACGGTAGAAGCTTATCTTCAGGTTGTTAAACCGATATTAAAGCAACATGCAAAGTGGTTTTATGGTCCCATACCTGCAGGATTCACAAGCGGTGTCCATTTTCAGAGAGGTGACTGTCACGGTATTAGGTTGTACATAGGTTCCACCACTGGTACTTAAACACATGCTTGCTTAATGGAAGTGTTTTGAATATGTTTAGAAGCACGCTTTTATACCAAGGATCTTTTGAGTGTGCACAGATAAACTGATGACTCTGTTCTCGCTGGTGTTAGCACAGGGAAACATTCTTAGCCAGGGGTTCCCAAACTTTTTCATAGTGTGGACCACCTCCTAACTAAGAACATGTCCCTGACCTGACATCTCCCCTAGGCTTTGTGGTCATACAGGCCGTCCGGCTACCCATATGGACCATTTCATCCCGTCTGCTCCTGGACAAATTCCCTAACCATCTCCTTCCTTTCTCATGCTCCCCTGGATGGTCTTTTCCTGATGATGGGTGGCAGGTGCAGATCCATTGGTGACTCCAGTCCCATAGGGTTATTTCCACCTACCTTATGTGAGAGCACCCCTTTGTGGAGACATTAAGGCTGGCTCTTGTTTGCTTCAGACTCCTCATCAGGATCTTCAAGGCCCCGCCCAACTCAGTGCCTGTCTATGTCTCCTCTCATTTTTTCCACTCCTCTTTCCACGCATCCCTCCTAACTGCAATCAAGTCCTCTTCCATGCTGTCCTGTAAGGGCTTGTTGACACAAGAAAGTTGCCCTGGTTTAAACTAAGGTGTGAATTTAAACCCATTTAGTTAAACCAGTTCAAACCCCTGTGCAGACACTCTTACTTAGGCCTTGTACACATGATCAGTTTATCGCGCATTAACGATCATTACCGCACGATACCAACAACAGTGTACACACATGCAATAGGGCTGTTGCGCGTTAACTGCCTTGTTGTAGCGCAATACAAAAACCACCTTGACGAGGGTGGTAGCAGTTAACATGGAACAGCTGTTGCGCCTTTCTACTCGTGTGTATGCTTACCGCACAATGATTGGCCTCTGGAAGTGTCCCAGCATTACAAAGTCGTCCTCTCTGGTCTTCCCCCCACCTGCTCTGTGGCCATGACAAAACAGTCCTCGCCCTGATCAGATTCCTGGGATTTTCGAATTTCTCGTCTGTTTCACTTCCTGTTCTCTTCCTCGTGGAGTGGAGTGCACCTCCGATCATCAGTAGCAATGGCGGCCCATCGTGGAAGACGCGCACCCCTTTGGACCACGGCAGAGGTGCTGGACCTGATCAGCATCTGGGGAGAGTCCGCTGTGCAGGCGCAGCTACGTGGCAGCAGGCGAAATTATGATACATTTGGCATAATTTCTCGGGCCATGTCAGAGAGAGGTTATGATAGAGACACTGTGCAGTGCAGATCAAAGGTGAAGGAGCTAAGAATAACCTATCACCGAGCGAAGGAGGCAAACCGCCATTCGGGATCAGCGCCTGCTACATGCAGGTACTCTAAGGAGATAAAAGCCATCCTCAGTGGGGACCCCACAACCACTGCAAAGAGTCCCATGGACACATCGGCCCCCCCCTCATCCAGTGAATGCCAGACCCGAGCAGGATGAGGACGTGATCGATGAGGAGGAGGAGATGGAGGATGACCTGGAGGAAAGTGCAACAGCGTGTAGCCAGGAGCTCTTCTGCACCCCTGCTGAGACGTCCACCCAAGACATGAATTGCAGCGTGTCCTCTGAGGCGGCAGAGGGGGGTTCCGGTAAGCTTCTCTTTCGTGCAGCTTGCTGTCTCGGTCCCCGCTGTGCAAGCTCTTTACTCTGCATTCATTAGAAGTGCATCAACACAAGCAGTGATTGTCAAAAAATCATCTGTATTTAGGTCAGTAAAGGTTTCCTCGATGTACCTCCAGAGCCTACTACTCAGGTTAGATGGGAGAGCATTTGTGTCTACGCTCCCAAAGACGGATACTCTGCCTCACCAGCTGCAAAGCACAGCCCTGGGAACCATGGCAGCACACAGTGCAGCAGCATACGGTCCTGGCTTGCAACCGGTGGCATGTAGGATATGTATTCTAGCTGGCAGGGGCACTCTGAGGAGAGAGATATCGGGTTCCATCTGTGTGCCCTGTGCAGAATGTTAGCCCCCAGTAAGCTTTCTATTAGGACGTACCTTGTCCGCTTCAGCGAAGCATAGGATGTTGACTGCCCTGCACCTTCCAGTGGAATGTACTACTGGAAGGTTACATTGGTTATTTAGGCTATGTGTTAACAACAGCTTTATTATTATTTTTTTTAGATTCGACCTTTACAAGGCCGATGTCTACCCCAACTGACCGCATGAGAAACATTCGGCGGCGTGCTCGAAGAAACAGGGAGGATATGTTTCAGGACCTGCTGAAAACAGCACAGGAATCCACGAGGGAGAATCGAGCCTGGAGAGAGGAATCCCAACAGAGGAGGCAGAAACACAGGGATGAACTGATAATCGTGATGAAGGAGCAAACAGAACTGCTCAAGAGCATGATTGCTTTGCAGACCCAGGCGATTAATGTACGGGCTCCACTCCATACAGTTCAGCCGTGTCTGCCTCCCACTCCCTGTAGTCCTTCAAAGAATTTCTTTGAAGGCCACCCGTCCCCCTGGTACACTGCAACATCCAGTCCCCCCCCAGAGCTACTTTTTAGAGACCCGCAGCTACACTCACCTGTAACCCCTCCCCCTTTAGGTTTTAATAAAAACAGTGACAAAAAATTTGAAGAGTGGCTTTATTTGTACACATTGAAAATCTCATAAGGTGCACCTGATGCGTCCTGGAAGTTAACTAGGGGAGGGCATCATTGAAATGGTCCCTGAGTGCCTCCCTTATGTGAGCAGCTTCTCCTTGGGCCTCCCTAATACTCCTAGTGGCTGGCTGTTCGTATGCTTCCTCGAGGCGCTGTGCCTCCATAGCCCACCCCAGGGAAAGCTTTTCTCCCCTACTTTCACAAATGTTATGAAGGACACAGCACGACACAATCACAGCAGGAATGTTGTCCTCCGCCAAGTCCAGCCTCCCATACAAACATCGCCAGCGCCCTTTGAAACGGCCGAAGGCACACTCCACAGTCATTCTGCAGCGGCTCAATCTGTAATTGAACCGCTCCTTGCTGCGATCTAGGTTCCCGGTGTACGGCTTCATGAGCCATGGCATTAGTGGGTATGCTGGGTCTCTGAGGATGACTATGGGCATCTCCACATCCCCCACTGTAATTTTTTGATCAAGGAAGAAGGTACCCCTTTGCAGCTTCCGGTACAGACCACTGTTCCTGAAAATGCGGGCATCATGCACCTTTCCCAACAACCCAGCATTGATGTCCGTAAAACGCCCCTTGTGATCTACGAGTGCTTGCAGCACCATGGAGAAGTAGCCCTTCCTGTTGATATACTCGGTCGCGAGATGGTCTGGAGCCAAAATAGGGATGTGTGTGCCGTCTATGGTTCCCCCGCAGTTAGGGAATCCCATGGCAGCAAAGCCGTCCACAATCTCACGAACGTTGCCCAACGTCACCATCCTCCGTAGCAGAACCCGATTGATGGCTCGGCAGACTTGTGAGAGGGCTAATCCGACGGTGGACCTCCCGACTCCAAACTGGTTTGCAACCGACCGGTAGCAGTCAGGAGTCGCCATCTTCCAGACAGTAATTGCAACACGCTTCTCCATGGTTAGGGCTGACCTCATGTTGTGTCTTTACGTCGCAGGGCAGGGGCCAACTCTGAACACAGTTCCAGAAAGGTTGCTTTCCGCATTCGAAAGTTCTGTACCCACTGCTCGTCATCCCACAGCTGCATAACAATGCGATCCCACCACTCGGTGCCCGTCTCTCGCGACCAGAAACTGCGTTGCACCGTGTGCAGATGATCGGTGAAGGAGCTGAGCAACGCGGTGCTGTTGCTCTGCATGGCATCGATCAGCCCCTGCTCCTCAGCGTCCTCATCTGACTCGGAGCTCATTGCGTACTGAGCAACCAGCCGAGATGTATTTAGAATGCTGAAGGCGACAGTGGAGATCAGAGCAGGATCCATGCTGTCGCTGTTGTGATTGCTCGCAAGTAGTGCGTCACTGCACTGTTGAAAATAGGCGCGAGTTGCTATTGGCAACGAGGAAGACGCAAGGGGAACACAGTGCACCACGGGAAACTGAGATTTTAGCCATGGCGCTTTGCGTTCCTTTCCTTCATCCCATGATTCCAAGCGCAGATTGAGGGAAAATTGAACTGTGGGATAGGTGCCCAGAATTCATTGCGCTACACTGCGATATTGCAAAGAATTCTGTTGCATTACAAGGAGCGACGTGTGTACGCACTATCCCGCAATAAAGGTCACGTGTTTTTTATAGCGCGATTGCCATGTTGCGCTTTAATCTGATCGTGTGTACATAGCCTCAGTGTAAGAACTTGTCTGCACTTGAAAATTGATTGGATTAAGTTAAAATGTGAATTTAAAGCACAGTCAACCTTGGATTAAACTAAATTGGAATAAAAGACTCTTATTCTGAGACAAGAGTACCCACTGCCACTGTGCTTTAAATTGAAATTGATGCAAATTAACTTTCAAGTGTAGGCAAGCCCTAAACTGACTAGGAGTCAGGTTAAACTAAACCAGAACAAACCACTCAAACTGAAAAAAGCCTCCAGGTAGGGGTTTGCTCCAGTTTAACTAAATCAGTTTAAAAACCACTTGAAGGTAAAATAATGCAGCTTTCCCACTTCGATCAGGCCTCACCACCTTTCTGTTTTCATCATGCCAAGTCCCTAAGGGGTAGCCATGTTAGTCTAGTTCAGCAAAACAAGGAGCCTGGTGGCACTTTTAAAGACTAACAAATTTATTTATCACATGAGCTTTTGTGAGAGAAAATCTCGCTTCAAGCATCTGACAAAGTGGGAATTTCTCCCACGGAAGCTCATGCGATAAATAAATTCGTTAGTCTTTAAAAGTGCCACTAGACTCCTTTTTTCTCTTTTCATGTATCTTCCTCATCTTCCTTCAAATCTCTCCTTTAAAATGCCTTTCCTTTGCCAAACATTCCATACTGATTACACTGACGGTGAAATGCGTCTGTGCCAAGGGCTGGCACAGGACCTATGTACTACTTTGATCATATTTAAGCTCCTGTTTTCATCTCATTCCTCTCAAACTCTTCCCAGTCCATCTGAACTGGACTCTCAGCTCCTCAGTGCAGTCTTTGATGTCTCTAAATAAGGGCCAGGCACACTTACGGTTTTCTATAATAATACTTTGAAGATCTACTAGTGCAACAGCTTTGTGGGTTAGATCATTTAGCTGGCTTTGAAAACATAGCCAGACTCTCTGACTTCTTGCTTTAATATAGTACAGTTCCATGAATGGACCTTTGTTTCATCGTCTCGCATGGGATGTAAATATGCGAACATCAGCAGCGACTGGTATTTCTCTTAAGTAAAGAAATGAAAATCCTGTGAAATGGAATGAGAATGCTAGCTACTGACTGCTCCTCTCTTTAACCTTTTGATTTTAGCTGGTAAATGGCCTGAGGTGATGAGAAAAGACCTTTTCACAGACACCTTCTGTAAAGTGTGTGGGGCTGTTCTGCAGTTTGAGTCGCAAAGAATTTCACACTACGAGGTAGGCCACAAGCATATGTCTATATCCTCCTATAAAACACTGCCTGATTTTTTTTCAGTGACAGGTGTATCGCACAAGGATCACTTACAGCTTTTTATACTGAGTTACCCAAGACTTACCTTCATGGCTGGATGCCAACCAGACTCGGATGCTGTGCCTATAAAGATCAGTTACGGCAGCTGAAGGGTTGCACACGTTCTAAATAGGTCACATAAAAGACAGTGAACTATCGATCTGCTGAAGGCAGTTTTTGGAACTAATAAATATCCTGTATATATCAGAAAGTGATCTTTGCCTTTACATGGGATCACCTGTATATGCAGAGTTTTCCCAGTAATAGCATGTCCTCCAGTTTCAGGCAAAGCAATGTAATCTCTTCATTCTCAGCCTTCACAAGTTAAAGAAGTTTAAAATGCCTCGGGGAGTCACCTTCGTTATCTACAGTAGTAACTTAGGCCCCGGTCAGCAAGATGCTGGGTGCCTTTCACTCTTGCTCACTTCACCTGGAGTCAAGGATGCATAACACCGCATCAGGATCTGGCTTCAGCATGAGTTTCAATCTCTTGGGATATGTCTCCCCTGGGGAAAAGAAAACGCGTGTTCTTAACTTGGGTTAGTCAACTTGTTGAAATAGCAATAAAGACCTGGCTTCTAACTTGGGCTAGCAAGTCAGCTTACAGCCTTTTGGGGAGCCTGGGTTTGAGCCAAGTCACTGTGTCTTCAGTGCTGTTTTAATCCAGATTGTTTTGGTTTTTGCAGTGTAGACATGCCCCTTGTTGACTCTGCCCTCATCTGAGGATGCAGCCAAAATCCTAAAGAATCCCTGGCTTGACCATGAGAGGGGGAAAAGACTGTTTTCTGCACTGAAAGTGTTCTCTTAGTCCGTGCGTTAGCCCCCACATGGAACTCAGGTAGTGGGATCAGTGTCAGACCCAGATTATACCATTTACACTTTTAAAATATTGACACATTATTTGCTTTCCTCCAGTCTTCAGGACTTCTTCCTCAGTATTACAAGAATTATTGAAAATCAAGTCTAATAGTTTAGTGAGTTCCTCAGCCAGTTCTTTTAAAACTCTTAGATGCAAGGTGTCTGGGCCTGCTGATTTAAAAATGTCTATCTTTAGTACCTGCTGGTTAACATCTTCCTGAGATACTAGTGGAATGGAAAGAGTGTTATTGTATGATATGATATGACTACATCATCTATTTTTTCCCAAATATGGAACAGAAATATTTACTGAATATTTCTATTTTCTCTTCATCATTATTGATAATTCTGCCATTTCCATCTAGTAATGGACCAATACTATCACTGAGATTATTTGGCAAATCTGTTTGGCCCTGAGCATGTGAACAAGACCCGTCTGCCAGGTACCTGAGCGGATTATCTGAACCACCTCAGAGCATTGATATCTTTCTCCTTCAGTGGCCCATCCCTGATGCTTCAAAGGAAATCAAAGCAAAAACCACCCAACCCAGAATACATCCAGCCAATTGTGATTCAGGGCTGAGGGAGGATTCCTTCCTGACCCCTTCAGGCAACCAACTGAAGCCTTGAAGCATGAAATTTAGATTATAGTCATTGCCTTAAAGCAGAGCTGCAGGTGTTATGAGCATGCTGAAGGCAGTGCAGAGCTTCATGTTCTCACCGTGGTTCATGAAGGAAGGGAACGAACAAGGAGATTCTCCACTTTTGACCGAGCACATCTTAATTTCTGGGTAAATCAGCACATGGTCCTTGTTAATGATTTAGGAATAATTCTTCTCTTTCCAGGGCAAAAAGCATGCTCAGAAAGTTCGCCTCTATTTCCAAATGCACAGTGAACAAAATGACAGACAAGAGCCTGGCAAACAGAAGAGACCAGATTGTGTGAACTTTCAGGTGATGTTTCCTCTTCAGAACGCTAGCTAAAATGTAAATGAGCTCTTCATTGTTGAACCTGTGTAACTGAGCTTGCCCTTGGTTTCAGATGGATGGGAGTGGAGGAGTGGACAAAAACAAATATTGCAGTCTCTGCAACATGATTTTTACTTCCCCCGTCGTGGCTCAGTCTCATTACCTGGGAAAAATACATGCCAAAAAACTGAAGCAATTATCAGGTGACCAACCTCAGATGCCTGCACAGAGCACACAGCCAGAAGCAGGTGAGAACTAAAGGTTGTGTGTGTCCTGCACGGAGCATGTACTTCACTCTCACTTCTCTGAACCAGATCAAGTGAAACATTGATCATCTTCCCTGCCCGCCCTATGCATCTCTGTGTTTTTATAGTGCGTTGAAGTGTGGCAGGAGGTGTGACAACCCATGATGCAGCCATCAAGTGAAAGAATGAAGACATTGTTGCTTAATCAGAGAGACAGCAAACTGGGAGCCAGGAACTCTTGATTTATAATCCTTGCTCTTCCACTGATGGTGGCTGTGAGCAAATGTCTCCATTTCTCCATCAAGTGCAAACAACACGTATGCTCTTGGGATATTGTGAGGGCTGATGGCAGCATGCTAATTACTCAGTTCATACTTCTAATGATAAAGAAAGTCAATCTGGGCACATGTAACTGTGACTAGCACCTTGTGCAGGTCCTGAGATTGAAACTTTAAGTACCTTTCTTGCTCTCAAGCTACCCGCTCGGTATATCTGCAGGAGCTGGAGGAAAGTGACTTGGTGCTGTGATAGGCAGGTGCCTGAAGAGCCCATTTTCTTTTGTGACATGAGAAAACTTGAGGGTTATGTTTTCTCTTGAACCACGTAGTCTTGAGGCCACAGATTCTCCTTGCTCTCCCTTTCTGGCTCCAGTAGTTCTTTATATTGATGCGGTTCTAAAGAACTGTTCTGGACTTTCCTTTGTTGTTCTATTAACAGGTTTCCCCACTGGTCCTTCTACATCTTTGGCACCACAGCCACCCTCCGCTGAGAAGCCCTCCCAGGATCCAGATGCTGTTGAGTCTGCATCATCCTCTAGCACTGCTTTGGATTTAAACGATCCTGACAAGTACTGCAAGCTCTGCTCAGCTCCCTTCAATAATCCACTGATGGCCCATCAGCATTATGTTGGGAAGAAGCACAAAAGGAATGAAGCCCGGAAGAAGATGATGGCGGAGATGGGAGATGAAGCTATTCCTGTGGAAGCCAGTGCAAACGGTAAGTAAACCGTGGGGAATTATTCCAGGGTCTTTATTGATTGCAGGGGGGTGTTTGGTGGTGTCATAGGGTCATAGTCTGATTTGGGGAAGGAAATTAAGGCTCTTTCCTCTGCTTTGGGTCTCGTTGGTTTTTTCCCTTTCCCCTTTTTGCTGAGCACTGCTAGATATTGTGGTCTCTAAACATCTTTGCTTTGGAAAATATTTCCTGGTGGGACAGAGGCCCAAATCCAGTTCTGGTTGAACTCGTCATCAAAAGTTTCATTGACTTTCATGGGAACAGGATGTGGCCAGGTCTGGCCCATATCGGTGAACTAGGTGGTCATCTAGGACGCCTGGCTTTAAGGGGCACCAAATTAAATGGAAGTGAATTTTTTTTCTCTAATTAAAAAATATATGAATATGTTATCTCTTATAACGTGGGGAAGAGGGCACCAAAATCATAGTTCGCCTAGGGTGCCAAAACCCCTTGGGCCAGCCCTGGATGTGGCCCTTTGTGAATGAACTACTGACTCTTCCTGTACTAGGACTCAAGAACTGGATTTGAGACCCTATTCAAATGCCATGTATATAGCGCAGATCTCATTAAATGAGCCAGGCCGTGATAACTAAACTTGAGGAATGCACTTTGAGGGCAAAGAATAACCTGTTGCGGTTGGGAGTGTTTGCTGAATTTGGCTGATCTATATGGTGGTTGGCTCTGGGTTGGGCATTTATTTACTGATTTTGCAGTGTTTGCAAATACTGATGCTTCAGCTTGTAAGATGGAGGAAATCACATGACTAATCACAAGTTTTTCCTCCTCAGTCTTTACCGTGTATTCGATTGAGTTTACGTGTATAACATCCATATTATGGGCCACATAGATTCTCTAGGCACGCTCTACTCAGGAGATGCCTTTAGTCTGTTATTTAGACTGGATAGTCCAGTTTTTATTGTGAATGCTCATACTTCAATCCACACTTTGTATTTACAATAATACTTCATTTCAGTACAGTTATCCTTCTTGTGAAGGTAATAGGCACAGTAGAAATATCATAGACAGAGAAATCATCATCAATGGCCATAAATAACAACCCCCTTATTTAGATCATGCCCACACTATTCTGTATGTTTTACTTTCACAGACACAAGCTGTCATGTAACTGTAACAAAATGAAATCTATTTATTGCAGAAAGCGTGCATCCGTCTGTACAAGTTTGTGGGAGCTCACGGTCTCTATAAAATGACAGTGCCTGAGGGAGTAGACAAAATGCACTGTGGGTTTTGCTGGTTGTTTGCAATCTCTTTAACCCGCAGCTCTGTTCTTTCAGCAGTTGGAGTTGGTAACTACATATGTCCCATGTGTAACATCACTCTTACATCTATAGAAATGTACCAGTCCCATATGCAAGGAAACAAACACCAGATTAAGTAAGTCTTTTGTCACTTCAAGTCTCTGGTTGCAGCTAGGGATGTAAAATTAGTTTAATGGAAAATCCATTTAAACGTTCTACAGATAGAACGTTGAAATGGTTACATTTCTGAGGGGGGAAGGGTGTAGCCACAGCTGGCTCTTGGGGGAGACCCAGCCCAGCCTCCCTCATCCAACGCACGCTCACTGAGCAGCCCCTGTGTTCTCCAGGACAAGCCTGCCCCGCCCTCTCGTTTAAACATTTGATTAATTCAATTGATGAATGGTTTAAACGTTTATCCTGCACTGCATTGCTGGGTCACGTTTCTGTTAAAGAGCGGAAGGGTGCAGACTCTGGACAGCATCCTTTGGTGGCCGCTCTGTTAGATGGCTTTGGTGTTGCACATTTATTCTACTGGCTTAAACGTACACCAACAATTTCCTCCAGTTGAAATTTTATCTAGTACTGGGTGAGAACATCTTTTTGCTCCCTTTGCCCCGACCTCTGTAGATCAGCTCATGGAGTCATCTCCCCCCCACACCTCCAAAATGTTAGCGGTTCCCTACGTGCGGAAAAGGGATGACACCTGCACGGTTTTTCCTTACCCATTTTGCCACATGGAGGCAACACCACATACTTCAGTGTGAAGCCTTCTGTGCTCAATCACATCTGGAGGGAGTGGTTTGTAAGTGGAATGTGCCCATTGCCATGATCCCCAAAATATTGAGAGCCCAGAGCTCCCATGACCGTCACGAAAGTGGCTGCACACTCAACATCTGTTGGAACAGACCCTTTCATTATTAAACACCCTATTAAAATAATCTAGTAAAACTTGTCGTTCACAATCTATGTGGGGAAGGTCTTTAAAACTCTTTGTCCAGCTAGTTTAACAATTGTGGCTTTAATCTCTCTCTATTCACATATGGTGTAAATTTTTACTATCTAGATTTTGTACCTCAGAAAGCTGGGAAGCCAGAGAATCCTGCTCCCTCCCCCTCCCAATGTGCTACATTTTTTTCCTTTCCTTTCCCATCTAGTTATTCCCCCAATCACCACTTTTAAATGTACAAGACAAAACTGCTGAGTAGTTTTAGTGCTTGCATAGTTCTTTTCCAGGCACATTCTTCTCTGTTACGTTGCTATAAATCCCAAATAATTCTATTGTCTTTAGTGGAATTACTCCAGGTTTCCATTAATATAATGTAATAGAATTAAAGTAATATTAACATTAGCATGATTTCATTGACTAAAGTGGAGTCACACTCATGTAAAACATTTTTTTGAATCCGGCCCAGATAATTTCCATTTTTCTCTTCTTAGTACAATTATACCTAAACAATTAAATATGTGACATGCCACATCTAAACCAGAAAATTATAAAGGTCTTTACCTGACATTCTACCATGGTTCAAAAAGGACACTAGCCAAAAAGTAGATGAGTTTTAGTAATTAAGACTTTATATCTGATTTTTTGCAGAGAAAACATAGTTGTCAACCTCATAAAGAATTCAAAGAAAACCTATGACTCCTTTCAAGATGAATTAGCAGATTACATTAAAGTGCAAAAGGCCAGAGGACTGGAACCAAACACATATTTCAGAAAATCAGAAGAGGAAGAGTTTGAAAGCTATGAGTTTGAAAAAGTAAATGATTATTATGGTACTGTGGCTTCCAGGGTTACATTTGAACAAGACCAGCATCCCACCCTCTTCTCAGAAACGTGTACATCATCACTGGCTGTTGAAAACAGATTGCCATGCTGGCCACCAGCTCATGAGACTAAGCTAAGACTAGAAAACACGGCTACGTGCCATGACAGTAAGGAATATTATTCTGAAACGCAAACCTCTCAGGAGATCTCTGTCAAAGATAACAGGTACGACCTGTCACCTGCAGAATCCAGTGACTGCTACAAGCACATTTCTTCTGATAATAGCACTCGCTTCTATAGGAAAGGTCGAAAGCTTCGAAGGAAATATGAAGAGGTGGAACGACGCACTGGAGAAGGAGCCGAGACACACAACAAAGAAGCCACAAAGCAGAAGAGAAAGGAAAACAGTGAAGAGACAGATTTGGGAAAGGACAGTGAAACGCAAAAGCAAAGAAAGATGGATATAGACTCAGTACACGAGAAAAAATCAAAGCACAGTAAAGACATAAGAATTAAAGAAATACCTACTGAGAAGGAGAGTAGAAAGCACAAAAAGAGTAAAAAGAAACCACAGCCTGATGGCAAAACAGAAGAAGAGATACTTTGGGATGAATCTATTCTGGGATTCTAATAGAGGTTTTGATTAACTTTATGAAGTTGGTACTTTTCGTAGTCTCTCTGAACCATGGTGTACTATGTTATGACTCAATGATTTTTTTTAAAAAAAACAAAACTTTTGTCCCACTCTGGGGAAGCGAGAAAAAGCCTGACTTCTGAAACTATTGGGTAGTAGGTATGAATCCGCTTTTAATAATTTCATACACACACTGTGAACTGAAAGCCTGTAATCTGTTCTGGAGTGTGCTTCCAATATGGTACAGCATTCCTTTTGAGACTTTACCAAAATGTTTTGTCTCTTCCAAATCATATTACTGGCATTACTATGGAGAATTTGATTATTTTTCCAATAGTACACACAATCTTGTAAGATAAATGATAAGTGCACAGTACTCCCACCCATCTCTGCACCCTTTTCACTTAAGTCTTATAAAGAAGAATGGGGAAAATATTTAGGTTTTTGATTCCAGTTCTTATTTACAACTGTTATTTTTTTCGCCCAGTTCTGAGTGAAAAGCAAGAGTCTATTAAACATATAACTGATTGTCAGACATATGTTGTCTAGTATATTTTTCTCCTAGCAGTGATCCAGATTTTCAGTTTAGGAAATATTGATGAAGTACCATATACAAAGTCAATTCCAATTGATAGCCGCCGACTAAGTAGTGTTTGCCACTCCTATTCCAGATCATTTACTTAAAATCTGCCACTGTTCCGTAGTGGTGGACTAGAACTTGATTTGAAAAACAAACAATGCTTGAAAAATTCAAGAACAACTTTGTATTTTTTTTAGAAATAAAATTCTATCGGGCCTTCATTCACGACATGAAATTAAATCCTTGTGATTGAGGGTTAATGTAATATTCGGTGTCCTGCAGTGCATGAAGTGAGTTGACGTTCTCAGGCTGCCTTTATGCTGCTCTCATTCATAATCTCAGGTCCTGAATTTAATGGGCCATTGGGACTGGACTTCCTTTGCAGCCCTCCAGATGGTTCTTCTATGGCAGGGTTGAGTCACATTAGCAATGGGGTGCGTGGTGGGGACGCATGCCCAGTGTCTGACTAGGACAGAGGTTTTTCAGCCTGTGGTCTGCGAAGCCCTGTGGGTCTGCCGACTATGGCTAAGATTTCCCGAGGGGTCTACACCTCCATTTGAAAAATTTGAACAGCCCACAAATGAAAAAAGGTTGAAAAGCATTCGTCTATGGTATGGGTCTCTGGCTGAAGGAGGGTTTGAGTTTCCCTTACAGTCATTAACCCAGACTTTCACCTTTAGGAGCAAATTGACTATAACACATTTCTACTATGAAAAGTGACTAAATAGCATCATAGAGCTCCTTGTTTATTGTCCTTTGGGTACTCCAAATCAAAACCTGTTCAGGTTACAAATAAAATAAGGTCGTTACGCCTGTATTTGAGATCTGAAAGCCACTCTTTGTTCTTCCCTCTTGGTGCAGCATCATTCATAATAATATTGGTTCTGCGGGTTAGCCTACGCCCTCACGACACCTGTGCAGCCCTATTACCTTCATTGAGTTTGCAGAGATGTAACCAACTGGAATTTACACAATGCCAGGAAGACATAAAGTCCAGCTCATTCTCTCTTGGCTGTATGGGCTCCACTGAGCTAACAGAAATAAAAAGCAGTAAATACTTTAGTCACTAAAGTCATTAGCTATGACTCTGAAAAAGAAAGTGCCGTTTTTATATGTTAACTTTTCAGAATACAGCTGCACCATAGGAAGGCTGGGGAACAAAATAAAACTGTTCTGAAAATATTTTGACGTCATTGAAGTGCTAAAACATTTTCCATTCCTTTAATGGGCATATTCATAGCTAACTCCATTCCATGGAGTCATCCTCTACCATCCAGTGCAAAGTGTTTGATCAAGAAATTGTGGAATAGCTCCAGATCCATTTGCTTGGCATCTGATATAACTGAAAGATTTAAGACTCCAAAAGGAGTGATATTACAGCATGTTAAGGAAATAGGAATGAATGGTGCCCTGGCCAGAAGAGTGACTGGTCTGTCAGGTAAATGCACAGGCTATTTGTCAAGTGGTTCTCAATCCAACATGTGATATGGCTCTCTGTTTTATAGAGAGCCTTACAATTTTCTAGCCATTTATAATATATAATAATGAAGGTGGTTCTTTTTTTTCTAAATATTTATTTGCTGGTTTTTCAAGGTTGTATCAATTTATGACAGGCCATTTTTAAACAATTAGGAAGCCTGATTTAAAAAAAAATCTTCCCCTGTATTGTAAGTACGTGATTACAATATACCCTGTTTGGAAGGGCCAAGTAGCATATACTTTTTTCTTCCCTAACATCTAGAGACTGTTTATAATTAAAGCAAAGTATGCCCATTTTAGGTTATTAATCTAATGAAAGCCACTAAAGCGCTCAGCATTCTGAAGTGAGGCACAGATTAAGGCCCAATCCTACGATCAGATCTGCAGAGGAGGACGATGACGTCAGCATGGAGACCTCTTCAAGTTTATGGTTCTCTATGCGGGATCAATGCTTCACCTGCAGATATGTAACTACAGAATCAGGGACATAACCTGTAATACATTCTTATCTAAATCTGTATATTGCAAGGGTCTTTCCACAGAAAACTGCTATATAACAGCACAGGAAGATTGAGGTATGGGCAGATTTTTGGTCTTGCCTCTGAGCTTCATTGTTGCATTAAGAACGCTTAAACGTAGGTTCAGAGTGAGACAAAATAATCTAACGGTTAAAACGTGGGGCTGGGAATTGGTATGCCAGCTCTGCCACTGGCTTGCCACATAACCTTGCCCATGTCACTTCACCTTGTGCTTCAATTTCTCCATCTGTAAATTGAGTATAATAATAATAATTACTCCTAGACAGTGCATTTTTTATACTTGTGTCTTGATAGTAAATTTGAAAAACGCTTCTGCCACCCATCTTCTTCCTGCGCCACCCTTCTTCCAGGGTCACACTCCTTTTCCCTGCTGACCCTGCCCCCTCCCCACCACTCCCCCCCAGCTGGGCAGCAGGATCATCCAAAAAGGTGCTGGTACGCCGGACCCCTGCTTGTAAGAGAGGGTTTGTAAACTATGCTGTTTGTAAAATATGTGGTGATCCTTAACTGAAAAGGTCTGTGTGGGTGAAATTAGGACTGGAAGTGATCTCAGAGGATCATCTAGTCCAATCCCCTGCTCAAAGCAGGACCAATCCAAATTAAATCAGTAATTGTGTATCTTTCGGCTTTTAATATTTCCTGTGCCCACCTGTCTTTTCTCCCCGGTTGGTGGTACATTAAAATATCCATTGTGATGTTCAATGTGGATATGTCTGAAAAAGCCTGTGACTAAACAGGACATTTCTCCTGCTCTTTCAAAAGCAGAAGAACAGTCTGGTTGACTGTGTACCAGAATATGTAGCAGAATGATGTCATGTGAAAGCTGGACAGTCAGGATACAATTTAAAGATAAGTTTGAACTTCTGAATCTCCTGTGTAATCCCTCAGCTCAGCAGGGTCCATTGTGACTATTCGCGTTTAACCTTAGTCAAGCACTTAACCTACCTTGCTGAATCAGGGTTTAGGCCTTTAAAATCTCTTCTGAAAATATCTCCTAGCAGCATCTTTATAAAGTGAAGATTAAGAGGTATTCTATTGAAAATATAGTATATGCTCTGAATACAGTGCCCTTCAACTAGCTCCCCATGACTGTGCAGTTCAAATTTATTGCATAAAAAGTACCTTTTTAAAAAAAAAAATACTGGTTTAGTCTAATTGCATGGGAAGACAACAGAGTCCTGTGGCACTTTTAAAGACTAACAGATTTATTTATAGCATGAGCTTTCGTGGGAGAAAATCCCACTTCGTCAGACGCTTTGAAGATAGGAAAGTTACAGAGTGGGAGGAAATTAAATGCAGGGGAGTGTATGACATAGCATCAGGTCAGGCTGTAACAGCAAATCAAAATAGGTGTTAGGGTTCAAAACACTGGGGAACAGCACATAGACGAGGGGGAGGTCAAATCACTTGTTGTAATGTGAGAAAAATCCATAGTCCCTGTTTAACCCCAAGACAACTGAGTCAAATTTGCATATAAGTTCAACTCAACGCATTTTCAGCATGTTTTATGTATCAGAACAAGATTGCTTAGCAGTGTTTCAAAAGCCGAGTTCAAATTTCAGTGTAATTAAACAATCGTTGTGAATTAGTCTTGCCTATGGCTACACCAGAGATTTTACAGCGCCACAGCCGTATCAGTACATCTGTGCCGCTGTACAGTCTCCCATGTAGCTGCTCTGTGCCGACAGGAGAGAAATTTCCTGTCAATATAATTAATTCACTCCCAATGAGCGCAGATAGCTGTGTCCATAGTAGATGCACTCCGGCCGACATAGCGCTCTCCACACCAACGCTTCTGTTTGTGTAACTTACGTACCTAAAGGGGTGTGTTTTTCACACCCCTGAGCCCCGTGAGTTATACCGACAAAAGTGTTTAATGCAGGCATAGCCTTTCATTTATTTTATTCTCTATTACTGCTTACAGTAATACCTCTTTAGAACGGGAAGCATATAATTCTAAACCTCCCCAACCTCTAAGTCAAGAAACGGAGCCCACAATCTGTATTTGGATCCCTGGAAAAATTAGTGAGCGTCGCTTTAAAAATGTGTTTATCCATCAGAGTGCTGAGGTGAAAACCTCAGGCTGCGATTCAGATCTCAAACTTTCTGTACGACCTTAGACAACTCTCTTAATTTCTTTGAGCCTTACTTCCCCCATTTGTAAAGACAGGAGAATAAAATTGTCCTACCTTAATGTGGTGATGTGAGGATAAATCCTTTCATTTTTTGAGGAGTGCAGATACTATGCCCATCTTATTAAAATGCCCATAGAAAGATGTATGTACGTTGTTGACCACCTTTTTTTCCTCTTTCTGCAGAAAGTTTTAACAACAAACTAACAGAAAACTATTTTTTCTAGAGACGGTTCCACCTATAGCGAAAAGGAAATGAATTCATGTTGGCAGTTGCTTTTGTCAGATAAAAATTTGGGCCTAAACACCATCTTCTCTTAAACTTTCGATAAATGTAGAAGGTCTTAATTTCAGAGAGCTGCAGGAAAAGCACGTAACCAACTTTGCTGCTGTTCCGTATATATGATAATAAACTGGAGCAGCCATTTAGGCCTGAATTCTTAAAAGTGACTTGTGATTTGGGGATGTCAAATGGAGAGACCACCCTGATTTTCAGAAAATGCTGGTAATTGGCCCTCTCAAAATTAGGCGCCGTTGAAGTGTCTCCAGTTGGGGCACAAGTCGCTTTTGGGAAACGTAGGGCTCTGTGCGCCGGCTCTTTCACCTCCAGAGATGTGGGCTCAAATCCTAACGGTGTCACAAGTCAAACCGAACGGGCTGGTTTCGTCTTCGAATGTGAAGTTATCTGCTGCACTGACCCTCTGTACAAACCCAAGGAGGAAAAGGACTGAAGTCACTGGCAGACCCATGATATAAAAGTTGCACAATGCCTTTCTGCCCATGCATAGTGCTTCCTACGCTGACTTAGCCCACTTTCAGCGCCGTTTTTAGCCATTGTATCAAGTCACCCCTCCACATGCAGCCAAGCTAAACGTGGCTTCATTCACATTATCTCATTCAACGCCCCATCTCACAAGGTGCTGAGTGACTGCATTTTGCCTGAAATCTTCACCCAAATACAGGACTTCTCCAAGGAAAGGTCAGGCTGCTCAGCACCTTGGAAGATTAGGCCCTTCTACCCAATCCTGCTCCCTTTGAAGTCAATGGAAGTTTTGCAAACTTCCCCTGGATCAGGGCCAGGCTCTAAATATTTAAGGGCTGTGCGTTATGTGGGATGCATACTCTGACCATGTCTCACGGTGTTATGTGCTGTACCAAGCTAAATCAGGCATAAACATCCGTGCATTAGTGTGTGAAATCTATATCCATTACTCACCACCATGCAGAGGGTTCAGTATAATTCTGAATGATCAGTAGATGAAATGTCGCGAGGCATGATTTCATTTATGCTAAGGCCCTTTTACGCAACTCTGGCAGGGTATGTAGGCAGTATGCCTTAAAGTGGACATACTTTACATAGACAACAGAGTCTTGTGGCACTTTTAAAGACTAACAGATTTATTAATCGCATGAGCTTTCGTGGGAGAAAATCCCACTTCGTCAGACGTCATACTTTACATATACATCCGTAAGGTGCATGTAGACTACCAGCTAAAAAAGCCCTACTGTAAATGAGAATCAAGCCCGCAAATCCTTCCTCAGCTGCTCTATGTTTTGTATTTCTCTTTCTCTCTTTTATCTAGTTTAGCAGATGAAAGAAAACAATCTCTCATCCCAAGAAAAGAGGAGAGCTATGGGCAGACCACACACACCAACCACACTCCTCTCTCTCTGCTGTCGCCTCAGCTGGTCATGTGGCAAAGGTGTTATGTAAGGTAACGTGTGCGAAGCCCTGCACACGGGGTGAAGCGTGTCTGGAAGCAATGGGTGTTGAAAGGCAGCAGGTACGTACATCATCTGGTGCAGAAGTCGCCAGGAGGACGTAACCCCGATCCCCCTTTGCTTCGCATGTGACAGAACAAGAAAGCTAATGTAGTAAATGGGGAATCAGAAATCAAGAATATACATATGTGCTGACGGCCGGTCTCTATCTTCGTTATAAGGGTGGTTTGGTTTTTCTCATAAGATGCTATTTTACACCAATATCTGTGATGATTTAGTAGCATGCGCTGCTTCTAACCTGGCTCCTAGCCCACTGGCAGCTGGATTGAAACTAATTCAATATTATGGAAAGTCATGAAACACAGCAGGATGGAGGCATGTATTTGTATGTTCTGTCGAGGCGTCTTATTATCTGAGGTAACATAACTGTACCCATCAGATCTTTCTATAAAGCTGTCAACAGCAGGACCAGCCCGATCATGCAGGTGAACTAGACGGTCGTGTAGGGCACACAAGGCTTTAAGGGGCAATGGAAGTGAATTTTTTTCTCTATGTTAAAAAAAAATTAATATGTTATCTGTTATATATGAAATTATTGCCTTTGGACGGGGGTGCTGAAGTCATTGTTTGTCTAGGGCACCAAAAATCCTTGGGCCGGCCCTAGTCGAAAGTAATCATGTGTTGCGCACACGAAGAGCGACTCTTGCAGAGGTAAATGACTTACATGTCTAGGCTCACACGGAGGGGCTCTGGCATTCCCACGGTTCCCACAGGTGCACAGCGAAGGTATTTTAATATGATCGCAGCAGCAAGACGCATGTCTGAGTAGGATACAGTGTGTGCCTGTTGTGCATTTGATGGATCACAGGCAAAATGTAATCTGAGCCCCAAATTTTCCAGCCCCTGTCTTTAAAAAATAACAATAATAATTAGTAAAAATTTAAGAACCTAAATTAGTGCCTTGGTTTTCCAAAGGGCTGATCATGTGCAGCCTCCCCTTGATTTCAGTGGAAGTTGCGGGTGCCCCCAGCTCTGGATATTAAAGGCCACCCATTTGGGTGCCTAAAAATGGATTTGAAAAAGTTTGAATATGTTGACCTTCATAAGATCAAGAGCCATTGTGAAATGCACTTCTAAAACACACTCACTCTGTCTGTTTCCTCGTCTAGTGGAGCCATGAAGATCAGCTTCCGATCGCTTGCTGGCTTAGGTTAGCTGGCTTGTCTTGTCTGATTCACCCCTGAATAATGCTGGTGCCTGCCTATGGAGCTCTGGTGAGTCTCTTGATTTCCTCTCCCCCCACTGTGTGGTGGTCGCAGGCCTTTGGCAATGTTCGTTTTAATCACAAACAACCAGAGAAGTGTATTTGCCATGCTTTCTTTGTTTAAAAAAAAAAAATGCCGGTACTCATATCTTGATAGTAAATTTGAAAAATGCCTCTCCCACCCCTCTTCTTCCTGCACCAGTCCTCTTCTTCCTGGGGCGCGCTCCTTCCCCCTACAAACCCCGCCCCCCAGCTGGGTAGGGTGGCTGGCAAAAAAGGTGCCGATACTCCGTACCCCTGCGTAACATCACAAAAAAAGCACTGTGTATTTGTATTTGTTTTAATGACTAGCCACGTGAAATACATCACTCCTCAGATTGTTCTGATACACGCTGCACACGATAGCGATATGGCGGTGTATTCTCACACTCCTTTTATTGCCGTTCTAATATGGATGGCTACGTCTACACTGGCGAGTTAGTTCGAATTAAGGAGCCTTAATTTGAACTAACTAAAGCCATGGCTACACCAGGCTTTAGTTAGTTTGAATTAAGGGCTTCCTTAATTCGAACTAATAAGTTCGAATAGGGTATTCGAACTAAGGGGTTAATTCGAACTAACTAGTTCGAATTAACCAATGTGGCCATGTTAATTCGAACTAAGCAAGTGCCATGAATGGCACTTGCTTAGTTGGAACTAAGTTTTCCTAGTTCGAATTAAGCTAATTCGAACTCACTAAAATTAGTTCGAATTAGTTAGTTCGAACTAACTAATTCAAACTAATTTTGGCAAGTGTAGACATAGCTTATGTGTGTCCTGTGAATTCATTTACAAGGCTAACACTCAGGAGGAGCTTTTCAAAAAAGCACAAGAATCCTATTAATAAATTAACGTAACAGTTCTGAGTGAATATAGCCAAAGTCAAGAATGCTCCAAATTAAGGCTTCCTCCCAACCTCTCCACATCATGCTGCTGTTGGCCATATCCCACATCATGGGGACAGAAGCAGTGCAAGGGAGGCCTTCATCCCTGCGTTGAGCTTAGAATGACTGGCTTATTTACAGTAGATAGGTGAATCCATCCTCAATTCATTATGAATATTGATGACCACAGATTGAACCCAATCCTGCAGTCTGATTCATGTGGACTGATGTCCATAGGACACTGCAACATGTGAAATCTGCCAGCATAGATCAGACTGGAATGTTGGGGCCACAATATGGGAGAAGACTGCCTGATCTCAAACCTGTATGTAGGCTATACTCAAGAGAGTGCGTTAAGACCCCAGCCCTGTTGATTTTGAATCTTTCCATTATTCCAAGACCTGCGGTAAAGATAAGTAAAGGTAGGTCATTTTTTTAAAATATCACTGTACTAACAGCCCTGTAAATTCAGTTTTCTTATTGAAAGTAAATTACCTTCACACCAATTGTGCTCTCTTTATCCCTCATTCAGCTTGGACAGGGAGAATGGCCTCATTCATTTCACTTTCTGCTTCTAGTCCATTATGGTTTTTGCGCACCACCAAAATTGCGGTTGGAGCTGAGTGCCCAACCCTGTAAGGTTTTTATTCTGTTTTTTTTTTTATTCCTAATCTTTTTATTCTGTTTTTTAAGTGAAAATAATTTTATTCATGTTAGGCCCTGCAAAATCCTAGTCTGTGGGTCTAAGCAATTTGGCAATGTCCCTTTAAACATATTTTAAGGGAATTTTTATTTTTTCAGAGTTTAGGATAGAGAATATAGAGCTCACTGTGTCCGCATCTTAAAATATAATTCCAGTCAGTGAGCTCCCCAGTAAAAACAGACTCGATGTGTTTAAAAACTGTACCGAGAGAAGGGTTCTCATTTTTTCATTGTTGATAATCCTGTACCCATCTACTCTTCCTCATTCTATCACACGAAGTAGCTCGTATGTCAACCATGCTGAGTCAAAAACATTTCAGGCACTCCAATGGATTTCAGAAACCTTTCTTGTGTTCGGCAGGTGTGCAGAGCAGAGAAACAACCCTGGCGAGAGACTGTCTCAGCATTCCAAATGAGTTACCCAACTTTCTGCCTAATTCTTCTGAGAACGTTAATCCAGGTGATCTCATTGGTCCACCACGTAACAACCCTTTTTCCAGACTCTAGTTATGACTCACCTGTTCTGTTGCGCCCTCAAGAAGTGAGCAGAGAATTTCTACATGCATATCATTCCTGTTGATCAGCCGTGCTGTGCACACACATACACATCCCGTGTGATTGTATTGCTCTAATCCCTCGTCACTGATTTGTTACCTTCACTTATTTGGTTATGTCCCTCTTTAAGTCCTGTGAAATGCCTGGCATGTTTTGGGACAATGTAAACCATCTACCAATAACAAGAGACTAAGTGATATACAACTTCAGTCCCCATGCCTTGCTGCTGGGACTCGCAGGAGTAAAAGCTTATTAGCTTATTTTTGTCACCAAAACCCACAGGAAGCAGATCCACTGAGTAAAGAGCTGTCATTTCTGCCCAGTCACTTTTCAGAGTGGAATCACAGTTTATGCTCTAGTGAGGCGCAAAGAGTTATTCCACACACATACCAGATTATAAACATCCATTATCATCATGATTTGTTTTATACAATGCTTTATACGTGCACTGCTTTACAAAAGGTGGAAGGACTTGGCTCAAGATGATAATTTACAATCTAACTCAGACAAATATGATATGCTCGGCAGTTCAGACCTAGAAAGGCGAAGAAACATGCCCCTGTCTGGAGGAAGCACAGGAAGGTCCTCACCAAAGTAATGAGATTTGGGCAGTGGAAGATTTGAAGGTGATTAAATCGTTTTGGCATGTGGGATGAGAAGACTGCTTCAGGCATAGGGACCTGTTTGAAAAAAGGCATAGAGTGAAGAATGGGAGAAGTAGATAAAAGGATCCATTAGGAGAGGGAAGAGCAAAGTTTAAGGATCTTGAGGGTGAAAAATGGGAGAGGTCTTGCAAAGTCTTGAAGCTGAGGAAGTGAAATCAGTTCAAAAGCCAGTGAAAGGTTTCAAGGGGGACTGGAGCGACGGAGACCAAAGAGATGACAGAGAAGAAACTGAGCAGCCATATCAGCAAAAAATCGCTTATTCAAATATTTTGTTGATGCTAAAAAAATTTTCAATTATTCAGAAAACGCACTGACATGACATGGGTAGAGTCAGGCGTGGTCTTGTTTCTACCACTGTTACTCACCTGCTGGTTGACCGTGGCCAACGTTAGTTTATCGTAGAGAAGGTTAAGACTAGAGAAGACTGGTGAGTGATAATTCCATTTTGTGGCAACTTTCAAGGGTCTGAAATTTATCTTTGTTCCCCATTGGAATGTCACCAACATTTTCCAAATGTATTTGTGAAAATAGAATTGTGTCAAAATGTCCATTTTCAATTAAAACCTGAGCTTTTTGATCCTAGAAAGTGTGAGATACATTCTGTAGCCTAGTGAGTAGGGCCTGGGATGAGGAAAAGCAACATTCAAGTCTTTGCTCTGCCTGATTGATGGAAGAGTTTCTCATTCTAGGTCATTCAGAGTCAGTCAGAAAAGGGGCTTGAACATGGATCTCCTGCATTCCAGTGGCCAAACTTTCCCTATGAAAGTGTTACTAAAATTTTATTTAGTCAAAAACGTTCCAATCAGCTCTAATTGACTTGATCAAATACATATATGGGGAAGAGATTTGTGATAGCAGACATTCCCTTAAGCTAGCAGAAGATGACAATATCTAGTAGTTGGAAGCTGAAGGTAGACAAATTTAGACTAGAAATAGGTGCACATTTTTTAAGAGCGAGAGTAGCTAACTATTTGAACAACTTACTTAGGGATGTGATGGATCCTCCATCACATGAAGTCTTCAAATCAACCCTGCATTTCATTCTAAAGGATATGCAATAGCTCAGATAGAAGTTATAGGCTTGATGCACAAATTACTGGGTGAGTTCTCTGGCCTTTATTACGAAGGAGGTCAGACTAGATGATCATAAATGGTCCTTTCTGTGTCCCTGAGTTTTCCAATCTGTAAAACTGGGATAAAGTTACCTACTTGCCTTTCTAAAGCACTTTGAGCTCTACACATGCTTTATAAGAGCCAAATATAACTTAATATTCATTGCAGATTAAAGTGTTAAAAAGGATTTTAAGAAACATTTGCCTGGGTATTCAGGATGTCTTTATTGTAAAGAAATGCACTTTGAAAAAAATAATCCCAACTACTTGTAAAAAATGATGGATTCTAAATTAGCTGTTAACTCAAGAAAGATCTTGGCATCATCATGGATAGTTCTCTGAAAACATCTTCTCAGGCTATGTACACACGATCACTTTATTGCGCAGTAAGGCTCCTTACCACGCAATAAAGCAAATAGCATACACACGATCAATTTCTCTGTTGCGTGGCAACACCCTCTTGCCACGCAAGAGTTAAACCACTCAAAACCAGAGTGGTAGCATTATCGCGGAACAGCTGTTCTGCAGTAATGCTCGTGTGTACTCATTTTGCGCAATAGACAGCCTCCGGAAATGTCCCAGAGTGCCATTCAAGGCGACTCTGGGACATTGGAGCTGTCAAATATGTCAATTTCACTGCTCTAGCTGAGCAGTGATATTGACGTATATGTCAATTTCACTGCTCTAGCAGAGCAGTGAAATTGAGTATT
>ML686047.1:653487-714023 GCA_007922175.1 Pelusios castaneus
AATGCTCCTTTGCAAAAGAAACAGCACGTGTGTACTCAAGAAAGCGCTATATTTATAGCACTCTCCTTGTCCCGCAATAACTTATTGCAGGACAAGTGTTCTCGTGTGTACATAGCCTGAGTGTGAAGCCTTAATCAAAAAAGCTAACAAAGTGTTAGGAACCATTAGGAAAGGAATAGATAAGACAAGAAATATCATAATATCACTATGTAAATCCATAGTCTGGCCACACCTTCAATACTGTGTGCAGTTCTGGTCACCCCATTTCAAAAAGATAAAGAAGGGCAACAAAAATGATTAGGGATATTAAACATCTTCCCTTTGAGGAGATTTTAAAAAGACTGGGACTGTTCAGCTTGGAAAAGAGATGACTAAGGTGGGATATGGGAGAGATCTATAAAATCATGTCTGATGTGGAGAAATTGAATGGGAAATGTTATTTTCCACTTCACATAACACAGTGAAATTAATAAGCAGCAGTTTTAAAGCAAACATAAGGAAGTACTTCTCCACACAACGCACAGTCAACCTGTGGATCACGTCGCCAGGATATTGTGAAGGCCATAAGCATCACTGGCTTCAAAAAAGAAATTGATAATTTCACAGAGGACAGGTCCATCAGTGCGTGTAAGCCAAGATGGTCAGGTATGCAGCCCAATGTTCCCACTATCCCTGAACCTCTGACTGTCAGAAGCTGGGACTGGTTGACAGAAGATGGATCACTCGATAAATTGCCGTTCTGTTTATTCCCTCTGAAGCATCTGGCACTGGCCACTGTCAGAAGACAGGCCGCTGGGCTAGCTGGACCATTGGTCTGACCCAGCATGGCCATTCTTATGTTCTTATGATTATATTTCCTTTGAGACTCTGTCTCTTAATTAATGATTACATACTTGGACTCAGTCTTTCAAACACTTAAGAAAACTTAGTCATCTGCAGACTTGTTTGCAGGATTGGACACCTTTGTTTCTTGGCTAGACCAGCATTGTAAATGAGAACTTGTTTGCCGATGTATTTTTCTGGGTTTGATAAAGTTTTTAGTCCAATTTTTTTAACAGTAATTGCAGTGCTGTGGTTTTCAATATGATTGAATTTTGCTTTGGGTATTAAAACACGTATCAGCTTTTATGGACTTGAATAAATGTTCTAATTATACGTATAGATGTTCTACATCTGTAAACAAACATTGAGTTTTCCTGCGACTGTTTGGGTGTGTTATATATTTCTATTTTAAGTAACTGTTTTACTGTTCCTGAAATTGATACTAGTCCATATTACATGATGTAATGGGGTGCCCTTTGAGGCCCTTCCTGGAACCCTTCTGGTTCTAGCACATCCACCCCAGGAAAGGAACAGTGAAGGTGGATCCTCCAGCCCTTCCTAGAAAACCTTCAGGGAAGCAGCCAATCAGAGCACAGCAGACTCAGATAAAAGGCGCTACATGGCCTGAGCAGGTCAGTTCCTGTCTGGAGGACCATGAAACTCTCCAGACAAGTTGTACCGGGAGATACCCTGCGCAAGCAGGGAACAGACAGAGGGAACCCAAAGACTGTAACCCCAAGGTGATGAGATGAGTGGGAAGCAACCCAAGGAACGCATGGGCAACTATTAAAGGAAGCAGGACATGGCTGCTGTTTCCAGAGTCCCTGAGTTGGAGGACCTATATTAGTGGGTGAGCCCAGATCCCACCAATGACCAATAAAGAAGTGCTTTAAGTCCCAAGGAGGGGAAAAGACTTTTTACTAAAAAGCCAAGAAAAGGGACTAAATTTAAAGAGGCCCAAGAGGGGCTGAAGGAAGAAGTCAACCTCAGGAAGAAGGGGCTGAGTCCAGTTTGAGCCAGGAAATCACAAGCCTTTTGTTTGTGGTTGTTTTGGACTTGAGTGCCCTGAGGAGGTTCACTCATGCCTATTGACTGTGTGTGACTTGGCCGGAGGGCTGAACCACTGAAGACAGCCTAACAAAGCCTGCAGCCTGCAAGTGGTGCCAGGAGAAAATGAAGATTGCAGTATCAACCATTCATACAGTGGTTTACACCTGTGATATTTATCGTTCATGGTGATGACGATTTTCAATAATAAAGGGCCCCAGTATGATAGTATAAGGTACCTGGTGATCTAGAAGGTAGCAGAATCTCACAACACCTGTCCAGCTGTATGGAGCTCGTGCAGGAACAACTGATAAATACTGTCTTGTTCTCTCTTTCTGTGGTGATGAGGACTTCCAGGATATCTGCATAAGCGAATAGCTGGAGACTTGTTAAAATAAGCCAGACTAGGCTGTCTTCTCCATGCGGGCTGTGCATTAAGCTCCTATTAAGTCTGAGTTATGCAGATTCACTGAATAGAGCACAGGCTCTAAGCAAAATTACTGATCTCTATAACCATTAAAAACCAGTTTTCTGTCCCAGGCTATTTAATGCATGTTATAGGAACACAGCACCTGGTCCAGCTCCAAAGAGGTGCCGCAGAAGCCTAATTACATGGTATTCTGCCCCATTCAAACCAGTGGCTCTTCTCTGAATGCAAGCTACAGTTCGAGGGCTTGCCTATAGGCATCCATGAAAATTAGTCTGAATTAAGAAGAGGTGTGAAGTTGATTAGACAAACTGCATGAAGCCTCTGTGAGAACACCCTCATACCAAATTAAAGTGGCCTTCGTTTGGTTTAGCTTAATTAACTTCCAAAGTGAATTATACTAAACTGAATTACAGTCTCTTTAGTTCTGAGTAATAGCATCCTCACAGGGATGTTGTGCGGTTTAACTGATCTGCTTCAAATTTGCTCCTTTAATTAATTTGGATTAATTTTCCAGGATGTCCCTGTGTGGAGAAGCCTTTTAGAACTCAAAGAGCTAATACAGAACTGCTTCTGCTAAAACTCATTTCTTCAAATCTTCTCCATCTGCTGTAGTTTTCAGTGACTGTCGCCAGAACTGCACACAGCTGGTCTGTGAATATTAGTGCTAAAGGGAGTAAACTTGACCAGTCAGACATGATCACTTAATGGTTCCGAGTATTTTCTGTGCTTTTATTTTATATGGTTAAAACTGGGGTGGGAGAAAGGAGGAATTGGTGCACTGCAGACAGCCTAGGGCAGCAGGAGGCAACCCCCAGCCAACAGTGGCATGCAAGCCCATTCCAAGTGGTACACGGCACCCCTGCAGCCCCACCACCATTGCCACTGCAGACGGCTTCTTTCAGGGACAGCTGGGCACCGGGGATGTCCCCGCCATGCCCATGCCCCAGGCATGCCACAGAACGAAGTCTCCAGGAGTGGCTCCTCTCTGCGCGTCTTTCCTTGGGGACCCTCCAGCCCCCATCCCCGGGCACGCCGCTGTGAGAAGCCGTTCTGGGCAGCTTCTTTCCACAAGCGGCTCCTTTCAGTGCCATGCCTAGGAAGCAGCTCCCACTCCCCCACCTCGCTGCAGCTCTGGCCACCACCAAATTTTCAAGCGGCTGTCTTTTTTTTTTTGGTGGAGAGGGCCGCCAGCAGTGGCTGAGGAAAAGGGAGGAGGGGCCAGCACGGAGATCAGCAACGGTTGCTGAACCCTGGTTTAGGGTGTAGGTGATGGGGCCTCTGACATGCAGCCTTCTGACTTGCCTGAACAATAGCCTCCCAAAGTTTTGGGCACTTAGTGGCCTGTAGAAAATGGAATGAGCTGGTCCTAGCAGGCCAGCGTTCACATACCAAACCCCAGCAACAAAGAACCTTGCTTGGCTAACAATGTGTGTATCAGAGGGGCTGACTTGCCCTCTCAGTCTGGGGAAAGCTTACACTTCCACAGCCTGCTCTCCAAATCAATAGAGGACGCCAACTTCCAGACCTGGTAGCCTGCCACAGTTTTGCCAGCACTAAACTCATTTAAAAAATACAGGCTGGTATGTTGTATACAGCCCCTTACTGGGTATTTTAGCCCCATTGCTTCTACCTTGGTGTTTCCAAATCAAATCGACGTGCACTACTGGTTTTGACCTATAGGTGGCAGCAGCCATTTCCAGTTGCAGCATCTGGTGCTTTCATCGTTTGCTAATTGCTAGTTAGTTTCAATAGATTCAGCTACACCAGGAAATTGCCGTTATACTGCAAGAGCAGTCCAAACGCTGGGCTTTAGGAACTCGACATCAGCTTCCTCTGGTTCTGCTTAGCATGATACAAGCATAACCTTGCGGCTGACTACCTGCGAGAGATTGGGGCTGTCACTTGACTCATCTATGCTTCAGTTTGCCCATCTGTAAAATGGGGATAATAGGAGGTTCTGGGGCTTAGTGTGAAGATATAAATGCATTGTATAAAGAGAAATATTCATAATGTAAAAGTTTGTAACAAATTATATGAAACTGCGTTCAACACAAAGAAGATTTTCTATAATTCACTTGTGAAAATAATAAAAAATAAAACGTTCTACTACATTTAAAAACCCATCAATGAGGCCTTAATTCTCTTTTCTTGTGTTCTTTATTTTCTAAAAGGACTCTGTATTTTTTATTATTTACTTAATTTTATTTTTAATTTTCATTGGCTTAATTATTACTTCTCATAAGATATCATATTTCTGCTCCTTAAAATGTAAATGTCTTCATTAAAGACAATATATTAAAGATTTCCATTTTTTTTGAAGCCTTCTGTACATGTACATCCAGAAAGGCTGCACTGTATTTGTACTTCCTAGGCAAGAGTTAGTAAAACAACTCCTTTAAGATCGGTTAAACTAAGAAAAATAAAGCAAGACTAAAACAAGCGTGAGTGGTGAAACTTTGTTTTTTAGCCATTGCGTTTTATTATCCTGCACGTTCCAACCCCCTGCCTTCTGGAATTGATATGTATAGTGAGGATGAGGGCCAACAACCTGCAACAATCTGGTCATTTGTCCTTGAAGCTGAAATGTCCCAGTGTTTCTTTGTCACCAAGGTGAATATGACCATTGAGACCTTGCTCAAGCGTCATGCTGGAATCCTGTGAGTTGGTAGCAATGTGATCGTACCAGTCATGGATATGAACTGAATAGACAAGCAAATGATCATATAAGCACTTTGCCAGAGATTGATCTATTTGGAATTTGCTATGGTGACTCCCCCACCTCCTCCATCTCTGTCTCCTATGGGTGGAAAACTGTTTAGAGCAGACGTCATTGGGGCTTCGAGCAGCGGAAGGGGACTGACATGTAGTCTCAGCTGGTGTGAACTGATGCAACTGTATTTAAATCCATGGAATTATGCCAATTTATACCAGGTGAGGATTTTGGCCATGAGACAATTACAGCATCAGAACCCAAGTTGAAATAAGAACAGCAGGTGGCGGTGACAAACACTGGAAAGATTAGGAAAACACAAGAAGTAAGGCAGAGATAATGTAGCCACAGGGGAGGCTAATGCACTGGGATATGGGATCATCTTTATTATAACAAACGAGGAGTCCTGTGGCACTTTTAAAGACTAACAAATGTATTTATCACATGAGCTTTCGTGGGAGAAAATCCCACTTGAAAGCATCTGATGAAGTGGGATTTTCTCCCACAAAAGCTCATGCGATAAATAAATTTGTTAGTCTTTAAAAGTGCCACAGGACTCCTTGTTTGCTTGGCTGAACTAGACTAACACGGCTACCCCTTTGGAACTATTATTATTATTGGGTTTTATTTATGGTAAATAATTTTCATGGGGCTGTGAGCAGTGGAGGCTTAGACGTATACGAGTCCCTAACTAATACGGTGCTTCAAGGTACCAGTAGAAATTTATGCCCAAAATAGCCAAATTATTCTAAAACATGAAGGTTAAAAAAAAAAAAGCATTTTAAATCCCAATCTTGGACCCGTGCACAGCGTATCTCAACTGTACCAGGCCTCTCTCTCTTTGGTCACAATGCTCCTGGAAATTCCACCTGCTCCGTAACATTTCAACCTGTAGAAGTCCTGTAGGGAAATCCAGAATTCCCACTCTGAGATCTACTCTGTGGAATAAAATGGAAAATTTTCAGACTTGCTGAATACTTTGCAAAAAAGCAATTGGATGATATTAACTCTTATAAAAGCTACATCTGCCCTTGCTAGAATTCCCCCCCAACTACAAGTAATTTTAAAGAGTTGTAGTTGCGTTCCCTTTGCAAGTATCAATTAGACCCTAAATACCTCTTTGCGTTATCGTTTTTAAGCATATTCATTTTTAACAGCTGTTCTTAAAACTAAGATCAAAGGCAGTGCACCGGATCTCATTGTTGGGCTTTCTAGCCGCAATCTTTGCACCTGTCACCTGTAGTAAACACTGATGGTCTGAGGTGTTACTGTGTAAATCCCCAGTGTGTATCTTGCACACTTGCTCCTATTGGTAAGAATTCTGCTTCCTAGTTTTCTCATAGATCTTGGTAAAATTCACACTGTTTTCACTCATTATGGTTTTAATTTTTTACTTGAGTTCCATTTCTTTGACACGTACCACATTTTCTGATGCTAGCCTGCATCTTTGAAGGCTCAATTTTGTACCTACTACAATTACCTTTGCCTGAAATTTAGCATTATGTCACTGTCTAAGTCCCTGATGTACAGTGACCTAAATTTTTGGTGCAAAACTGCACCTGCAGAAACAAAAATTTGTCTCACAAACCACATTTCAGCTCAGAGCAGCATAAAAGGAAAAGTTTTTGCTCTTTTTTCTTCTCTGTAAAAAGAATCACAAATGTCATTAATTAAAATAGCAGCCAACAACTTTCTGATTCCTGCCCTTTTTGCATAAAATGCTCTAAAGCTTTAGGGTGCATCTACACTTGTAAATTAAGTCGACTTAAGCTTGCTTAAGTCGACTTAATTTACTCTGCGTCTACACTACACTTTCCTTAAGTTGACTTAAACAGCTTGCTTAAGTCTACTTAAGGAAAATTAAGTCGACTTTAATAAACCTCCTTTAAAGTCGACTTTAGGCTTAAATCGACTTTCTAAAGTCGACTTAGGGCTCTCCAGGACTCCCCCACTGCCCTCCCTGCTGGGAGGGGCACAGGGGGAGCCTGACATGCCCCCCACAGGGCAGGGCAGAGCCCTGCCCTTATGCCCTGCCAGGGTCCCTGTCCCCCTTTGCCCCATTGTACCCAGGTACAATGGGGCAAAGGCTGAACCCCCTGGCAATTGGCAAGAGGTGCCCCCCCCGCCACTGTGGACCTCTCCCAGGTCCCCCTAGCCCCTAGAAGTTGACCTAGGCATCCAGCGTGGATGCTGTAGGTCGACTATGTAAGTTCCCCCCTAAGTCGACTTAATTTTATAGTGTGGACATGCTAAGTCGACTTAGCTAAAGTCAACCTAAATTACCAAGTATAGACATAGCCTTAGATACTACCTTTAATGGCAATACTTGACTTTAAAAATAAAATGTCATGCTTTTAAACAGATCTGGTCAGGGATTTTTCCATTGCAATATTTTTCAACAGATAAGGCAATTTCAGAAAAACTGATTTTTTTTAAAAAAATTTGTCCCTGTGGAAAAATTGAAATATTTTAGTTTTTTAAATTGCATAGCAACATTGTTTTCTAGATCATTTTGACACCTGCTTGAGTGTTTGTGGTGTCTCATGGGAGTTGTAGTTAGGGTCCCTCATGCCTCTGTTCTTCCCAATGGGTTGGGCTCCCTGGCTTGACTACATCTCCCATGATGCACTTCAGTATCTCCTCTGGTAGAACTGTCAATGTGTATCATGGGTGTCACAGGTAAGCGATACAAATTTGGGACAAAAACAAATGTCAACATAACAGAATTGCCACAGAATGTAAATGCCAGTGTTTGCCCATCATTATTTTAAGTGTTTTTTAATTATAAATACCCCAATGAAAGGGATCACCTACTCAGACTGCTGCCTGAACAATTTCTTTCCGCTCTTGTTCATTAAGAATACTGTGGTTAGAGAATTATTCTGAACCAATCCTGATTGTTGTGAATGTGTTCATTACTAGTAAGTATTTGCTGAACCATTCTGTAAATAACTCATTGGGTGTTCGCAATTTGTGAACAGCTGGCATTTGTGACAAGTTCAGGATCGCACAATAATATTGTATCTGAGTCAGTCCCTATTGTAGTGTGTGTGTACTATATAATGAAATGATATTTCACCCTAAGTTTAAAACCCTCCCCCTCTAGTGTCTCAGCTCTGGCCACTGGAGATATTTCCTAGCAGCAAATGTAGATGGGTCATATGCCCTTATAGGCAAACGCATCGTACTATCTCCTCTATAAACTTATAAGTGCAGTCTTAAACCAAGTTAGGTGTTTTACTCCCACCACTCCCCCGAAAAGGCTGTTCCAGAATGTCATTCTTCCAATGGTTAGAAATCTTCATTTAATTTCAAGCCTAAACTTAGCGATGGCCAGTTTATATCCATTTCTTTCTATGCCAACATTGGCCCTTAACTTAAATTAGTCCCTCCTCTCCCCCGTCCACCTGTCCCCGCTCTGATGTTTTTATAGAGAGCAATCATGTCCCCCTTAACCTTCATTTTGTTAGACTAAACAAACCATGTTCCTTCAGTACCCTCTCATTTGATAACATAGGTTCTCCATTCCTTTGATCATCCTGCTACTGTACATCTGTTCCAGTTTGAATTCATCTTCCTTATACATAGACCAGCATTGCAAACAGTATTCCAGACGAGACCTCCCCAGAGCCGTGTATAATGGTACTAACAAACATTTTCCTATCTCTACTGAAAATACCTCACCTGATGTCTCCTAAAATTGAATTAGCTTTTTTCATGGCTGAATCAGAGTGGCAGCGCATAGTCATCCTGGCTATGTCCACACTGGCAAAGTTAAGTTGACTTTGTTAAGTCGACTTAACAAGGTGGACTTTAAGTCGACTTAAAGTCGACCTAAAGTCAACCTTGTTAAGTCGACCTAACAGAGTGGCAATATTTTAAGTCGACTTAAATCGACCTTGTTAAAGCAACTTAACCACATTAAGTTGACTTAATAAGGTCAATTTAGCACTAATCCCCGTCCACACTGGCTTTAAGTCGCCTTAAGAAGTCAACTTAAGGCTTAAATTGACCTCAGAGGAGGTGTTATTAAGTCAACTTAAGCTCTTTTTAAGTCGACTTAAGGAAGGGCTTAAGTCAACTTAATGAAAGCCCAGTGTGGACATGGCTTTGTTTAGGTCGACTTGAGCCTCCTTAAGTTGACCTAACATGCCAGTCTAGATGTACCCCTTGTGATCAGCCAATATACCCAAGTCTTTCTCCTCCTCTGGTGCTTCCCACTGATACATCCCTGGCCTAGCTTATAGCAAAAATTCTTGTTGTTAGTCCTAAGTGCATGAGTTTGCACTCTGTGGTATTAAATTGTATCCCATTTCTATTACTCCAGTTTTCAAGGTCATCTAAATCTCCTTGTTTGATAGTCGGATCCTCCTCCATGTTGGTAATACCTCCCAACTTTGTGTCAGCCACAAATTGTATTAGCACAGTCCCACTTTTTGTGCCAAAGACATTCATGAAAATATTACATGAGATCAGTCCCAAGATCAGTCCTTGAGAAACTCCACTAGTAATCTCCTGGATCACGCATGCTCCTTAGGGAGCATAATAGTTTTAAAATGCCTTTTCCTTGGATGCTTTGTTCCAATCACTAAATGCAAATACTTTGTTTTAAGAAAATCATTGGTCACTGGTCACAGGTACCAACTGAGAGGAAACACCAGGGCTTGAAACCTAGTTGAGCGAACAGAATGCTAAATGGCTGGCATACGCCAGATAAAGTGGGCTCTGGTCTGAGAGTGCATTGATTGTAAGACACGTCAGGCCAAAAGGGACGTAGACAAACAGCAGAGGGGCAGCGAGCCCTGGAACCGTGACAGTATCGCTTCTGTTTTTGGAGAATAGTAAATTTCCACTAAGAATTTTCAGACCAGCAATCATTTAGGGAATGTCCTTAGTTCACAGACATCTTCACCTCTACTGTATGATCATCCAGATACTCATGCATAATCAGTCAAACAACCCTGCAGAACATGGCAAACCATGCCTGGCACTTTTAGGCATGAACATATTAATGTATCAGGGTTTTGTCTATTTGACCAGCTTCACTTAAAACTTGCCTTTCCCTGCCTATATTTTCTCTTGCAAAAAACCCCACGAGTGTTAGCCCAAACAGTGTTGTGACACTATTATAAGCAGTCATTTACCCACCCCGTAGAATACTGCAGTACTTTGTTGTAATGAGTAGTCAAATAGGTTGGCATGTTGCCCACATCCTAAATGTTTTCTAGTGTTAACACAACTCCGTCCTAAGCATTGTTGACTCATTAGTAAACATCTATGTATACTTGATGATTCAAAAAATGGATTGGACATAATGTTCTAGCAAACGTGTATTGTGTTAAATCCCTACACCACAAACTTCCCATACAGCTGCATTCTACAGGAGTCATGACCAGATGCATGGTTGGGAGGAGGCCTTTAGGCAGGTGTATGTGTGGCACCTTTTGTATGGGGCTGGAAAGCACTCATCCAGCACAGGCAGCACCTGTCCTGTGGGGGCTGGGCCTGCGCCCATTGATCTCAGTGAGGAAGGATTGATCCCATGTGCTACAGTGAGATTTGTTTTCCTGTCTCTGGATTGTGTTAAGATCTACAATCTCCTGTTGCTTGCAGCAAAAAGAAAAATACCCTGTATCTGAGCTATTCTGCCTGATGGGGACTGGGGAGAAGAGCCAGCCTGGCTGTTTGGAGCAAGTACAAAGGGCTCTTGATCAGGGGAGGGGGGCTACTGTAATTCTAACAATAAACCACAGTAACAACTTCCTGCATTCAAATATGGCCTATCTGAAATTGGGGAGTAGGGGTGGAATTCACTCCATTCACTACTGCTTTTACATGGATATCTCAGGGGCCGTATGCCATTCAGTTTGCGGAAGAATTAATTCAGAACGTCTTCTTTATTTATGAGATTTAAAGCAGGCCTCCCTTTTATTTTGTACTGTGGCTTAGTTGTATCTAATTCCCTTTGTTGTTGCAAAAGTTGCGTGAGTTGGAAATGGCTTTGACTGCATTGAATTTCATTGATTTTTAAGGACAGACAGGACGATAATGATCATCTCCTGCACAACTCAGACCAAAGAAATGTTACCCATTGATTCCTGCTTCTTGGCCAATAATTAGATTGTGTTCTGGCCTTTTAATACCGTTTGCTATTTGTTTATGCAGCTAGGCCGGACTCCATTTAGTTTCCAAACCCCCTTGATGAACTTGTCATTCGGGGTCTGTCTACACTAGCAATTTAGGTCAACTTAAGGAAGCTTTAGTCGACCTAAATAAAGCCGTGTCCACACCTGACTTTCATTAAGTCAACTTAAGGGCTTCCTTATGTTGACTTAATAACTACCGGTCTTTAGGTCGACTTAACGCCCAAGTCGATTTGTTACGTTGACCTAAAGCCGGTGTGGCTGCCCTAAGTCGAATTAATTACAAAAGGCGACCGAGGGCTGGGGACAAGGGAGCCACGGAGGGAGCTGGCTTCTTGGCAAGAAGGGAGCCACGGCTCCCTGCCAAAAAGGGACCCGCAAGTCCTTTCTGCCAGGGAGTGCGGCTCCCTTCTCAGCGGGAAGCCACGGCTCTCTGCTGTGTCTACACTTGAAAAGTTAACTCAACTTGTTAAGTCGACTTAACTTTTCAAGTGTAGACATACTCTAGGACACCTGGTGTGGCGGGGAAGGTTTCAAAATTACATATCTCCCAAACCGCTGATGGTGAGTCAGAAGAGTCCCTGGGCTTCCTCACCCTGTTCTTTTCAGTACTAACAGACTCATTTCCGTGAGCGAGGCTGACCACATTTGTGCCCTGCGTTTTTGGGGATGGCCACGCTGGCATGGCGACTACGTGTGTAAATACAGCATGTCCACCCTTCCCAGGGTGTAGTGAGATTCTGAGGTGCACAGTTACTATGGTGTTGGGGGGCCAAAATTACCTGAGCTACAGAATTTGTTCGGAAGTCGTGCAGCCTCTACCGCTTGTGTGAGTTCTGTTTGCCATGCCACTGAAATCAAACCATCACCCGCAGATATTTAGTCTCAGATTCTTGTACCCACCCTGACTGAACTGCTGAGGGAGGGAAGGAAGCTGCAAGAACATGGCAGGAAGTTCTGAGAGGGCTATCATTACTAAAGAAACCACTTCCGTCAAAAAGGCCGACGTGACTTACAACCGTAATTCCCATTGAAAGTCAACACTGTAGACCGTCTTATCCCTTCGCACTGTGAAATGCTGAATGCTTGAGTCGAGCATGGCTAGAAAGGCCTTTGATTCCAGCTTCACAAACAGATTAAAACATTTGAAAGGGCATCACTCCTTTATGAGTTCTAAGAAACGCACTTATAACCAGGTTAGAATCCTTCATTATAGAAATGTGATTAAATGTCACTCGAATTCTGCAAAAGCACCCAGGACACAGCATTCTTTACGTATAAGCCTTAGTGCGGAGTGTTGTAACATTACAACAGAAGAAATACCCTCCTGCCGGTGACAGAGGAGGGAAACAAATAAATGGGGTTTTTTTTAAGGGCATGCTCTCCTGTACGGCTGAAATTCGACAATCTAAATCAATAAAGAAACTGAACTGTGTGAAACTAAGCAGATAAAGTGGGTCAGGCAAGGGTGTCACTGCCCCGAAAAAAGGTCTGGGGCCTGGACCCATGGCCCAGACCCTGCCCCCCACCCTCCCCCCGGGTGGGACTCGGGGCCTGTGCCCCGTGTGGCTGGCACCAGTGATGTCACTGGGGTGGGGTAGTCTCTTTTATTGGACCGTCTGTTGGCGAGAGAGACCAGCTTTCCAGCTTCCACAGAGCTCTTCTTCAGCTCTAAGAAATGTATTGAGTGTCACAGCTAAATACAGTTCCCCCTGGCATTGAACTGTGGTGCTGAATACGTTTCCCAAACCTGAAGAAGAGCTCTGTGTAAGCTTGAAAGCTCTTCTCTCTTCTCATCAACAGAAGTTGGTCCAATAAAAGATATTACCTCACCCACTTTGTCTTTCTACTATCCTGGGCCTGACTGGACCACAACCAGGGCCAGCTCACGGGTTTTTTGATGCCCTAGGCCAGTGGTTCTCAACCACCGTGTCGGGACACTTTACTGTGAGCGTGTCACGGCGAGCCAGGGAAATGGCTGGATTTGACCTAGGGTGGGTGGGTTGGTGTGTCCTGTAGGGTCACAATATGCTGCTACGTGTGTCACGATCTGCAAAAGGTTGAGAACCACGGCCTAGGTGAACTGTGATTTCGCACCCCTTCCATTCAATATAGAGGAAAAATAAGAAATTCTAGAATGAACATAGTCATTTTTTTTTTAAATAGGGAAAAAAAATTAATTTCCATCTAATTTGGCACCGCTTAAAACCAGGAGCCCTAGGCAACCGCCATGTTTGTGCATATTGTCAAGCCGGCCCTGACTCCACAACCCTGCATACAACTGTAAAAATAGCCGTAAAGTGCAGGACCAGAACCTCATCTGATCAGTTTAGCATAGTTCCACTGATATCAATGGAGCTACACTGATTTACAGCAACTGAGATTCTTACTGGATGCTTTTCCTTCACATTGGCGCAACGCTCCAAGTTTGTCCTGAAAGCATATTGAGTTTTGCAGGGGTATTTTTGCCATATATTGGAAAAGAAACTACTTCTAACAAAACCAAACAAGCACAAGTAGAAAAATAGTAGCATAAAAAAACAGGCTGAGACTAGATTTTTGTGACCACCGTAGGGAACTCAAATGTGCTGTCAATAGCACAATAAATTAAAAAGACTTCTTTGGCAGAGTCAGCTCTCTAGCATTGCAACTGATTCTATAAAGATACAGCAAAATGGGTTTGCAAGAGAAGAAAATAAACCACCAAGAACCCTTAAAGTCTCTTTATTTCTTTTCTTGGCTCTCCACATGCAGGCCACAGCATTGGAAACTGTATAAACATTCACTCATAGATTAAACAATGTCATTGTCAATGTCATACCTATTTTTAAGAATGCGAAAAAGGAGGATCCAGGGAACTACAGACCAATCAGCCTCACCTCAATCCCCAGAAAAATCATGGAGCAGGTCCTCAAAGAATCCATTCTGAAACACTTGGAGGAAAACAAGGTGATCAGGAACAGTCTTCTTGGATTCATCAAGGACAAATCATGCCTAACCAACCTGATGGCCTTCTATGATGAGATGACTGGCTTTGTGGATGCGGGAATAGCCGTTGACGTAATAAATTATGGGACTGACTATAAGTTTTATTTTTGGTAGTGAGAGCTAAAATGCAAAGGAGCTGGGGTAAGTGACTGGCCTTTGGGGACTGAGAATAACCTGAATTTTGCTGTGATGCTTGGTGTAAAGATTCAGCTATCACAAAGGTAAGCTTAGCTATTAGTTCTTCAAAGCATCTGACAAAGTGGGATTTTCTCCCATGAAAGCTCATGCGATAAATAAATTAGTCTTTAAAAGTGCCACAGGACTCCTTGTTTGCTTAGCTATTTGGTAAGATATAGCAGAATATCGAAAGGAACCATCTGTGACTCCACCTTCAGGCTGTTATAGTGCCTGAGGAGGTCACTCTTGATAACTGGTTGATGAAATCTAAGTATAGAACTCACAGCCAATGTGTGGCTTATGCTCTGTTTCCGAACAGTCTGCCCAGAGGCTGGGACATATGTTCCTGAGTCACTGCAGGACAGCTTGACACCACTAATAATACCATTTTCATCTATCATGTCATGCTACAGATTCGCATGTAGACAGTAAAACTAGTGTCAGCAGAGCTAACTGAAATTTTTCACACAAAGTTTCTTCCTCAAAAAATAAATGCTCTGTTTTCAATAAAGAAAACTGCTTATGAAAAATTCTCTCTATGATAGAAACTTTCTCTTTTAATCAAAATTTTCCAATTTTCCCATTTGTATAAAAAAATAAAGAAAATATTTAACAAAATTGCTTCAAAATTGCTACCCTAAATCCAGTTTTATTTTCAAAAAATATTTCAGTAAAAATTGTTAAAATTTCCTGGAAAATGAAGTATTTGCTGAATCTATGGCAGTGAAGTATGTTCTGAACCCAGAAATACAAACCATTTTGACATTTTTTTGTAAAATCGTTCCCCATTTCTCTTCCAGCTCTAAGCAGCTTTCTCAGTCCCCAAGTAGAAGCAATAGAGTGTTATATAAATAAAATTATTATGACTAGTTTTATTTTTTTTTTGGTAAACATGAAGATACAGAAATTCAATGGTTATTCCTCAGCTTCCCTCCCCCCTCCACCATTTAATACAGTGAATTCATCCAGAAATATTGCAGTATTAAAAGCATAAATAGTGAATGATACAACACTAAAATTTCAGAGCAACGCTTGAGGTGAGCTTTAACAGAACTTCTTTACTTTTGTGGGTTTGTCAGCCACTAAACATGTTTGAGGTTTCTTGCTCTTCTTTTCAAAACTTCCTGTAATTCTCTTAATGTTGCCTGTGTCTGGATTATGGAGAGTAAGTTTCACCGTCACCATTATCCAGTCCAAAAAAATACCCATTTTAGCTAATTAAAAGGCTATTTTTACCTCATGCCAAACCTTGAATAGGTAGATTCTCCTTATGACTCATACAACTAGTCAAAAATGTTATTCTAACTTTTTAAAATGAAAAATGGCACTTTTTTCTAAAAGGGAAAAAATGGCAGTAAATTTTTTTGTTTCTTTCAATATCTTTTGACACTGAAAACCCCGAGTTGGTTTTTCATTTATCGTTTGTTTTTCCCAGTGGCAAAAAGAAAAAAGGGAGAAAAGTGCACAAGAGATCATAACCAGAAAACCAAAAACATTTCAGTTTGGGGGAAGGGGACAGTTATTTCAAAAACTAAGACTTTAAAAAAATATATATTTTTTAAAATTCAGAAAAATGGAAAATTTTCACAGAATACTTTTGATTGATGCTGGTGAGAATATGCAGTTAAAAGTCTATTCAAGCAAGGCCCAATTCTAAAGCCTGCCGAAGTTGAAACCCTCCTGTTGAGTCAATGGGCTATGACTTGGGCCACAGTCCATTAAAAAAAATAAGCTGCTATGAGAAAAAGGTCTGTGACCAACAGTGTGTGTAGGATTCTGTGGGATTTTCTGGGGGACCCGGTTTGATCCTTGATTATTGGGTTTATTTATTAGGAAAAGCCTGTTTTATGATCCTAAGTCTGAGCACCTGAAAATTAGAGTTCACCAGCTGTTCTTGAAAGATGAATGGTTAAAAGCAACCTAATACCCTGCTCCGGTAGGTTACTCAGTATAAAGAACACACATGTAAATGCTACTAAGTTCTTGGTCTAATCAGAGTGAATATTTTGTTTTTATGGAGCCTGATATCATGCTCAGTGAAGTCAGTGGGAGTCTTTCCGTCTATCAGCTTCAATGGGTTTTGGATAAACCCCATTTAGTGCTTTTCACCCTGTTTCCAGCCTCTGAAAATGAGACTTGGCTTCCTTAGCTGTTCTCAGCTACAGTAAAAATAGTGCTGAGAGCTTGTCAGAAAATACCGCTGTCAGGCAAGCCCCGTGAAAGGTGCGGAGAGAGACATATCCTCTTCCCATCTGGACTTCTCCTTCATTCTAACTCTTTTGCCATCCATCTGGGGGCTCACCGAGGAAGGTACCAGATGACCGGTCTCTTCTGTCCCAATTAAAACCTGTGACCGGCCCTTTTCTCATAAATATCAGACAGTTTGCGATGTAAGGAGAACTTGAACAAGCTCAGCATTGGAGATGAAGCAGGAACCCAAGTGCAAGAATGATGGTTCCAGTTACCTGACACTCTACGTACAGAGTTTGAGTGTAACTCCCTTCATGTCAGTGAGTTGCTACAGAATTCCTGGGTGTAACACGAGACCCAGCTGGCCATCGCTTGTAGTGCGGGAGCACTCAAGTGTAGGGAGTGAGGGCCAATGGATGAAACACTTTGCATGCCATAGAAAGTGCCATGTATGCAAATCTATGTGGAAATATAGCATTACACTTCACGTTCCCATACTGCAGAAACATGCACTGTCCAGGTCATCGATTGGACGCAGGAGGGGCGAGATGTGTCTGCTTCCAACTCCCAGTCAGGTTGCCTGAAAATTACACACCTTAAAGAAACAAACAAGTAACTCAATTAACCCTTTCCAAAAGGGGAGCCATGTTCGTGCAGTTCAACAAAACAAACAAGGAATCCTGTGGCACTTTTAAAGACTAACAAATTTATTTATCGCATGAGCTTTCGTGGGAGAAAATCCCACTTTATCAGTCGCATTTGACGAAGTGGGATTTTCTCCCATGAAAGCTCATGCGATAAATAAATTTGTTAGTCTTTAAAAGTGCCACAGGACCCCTTGTTTGTTCAATTAACTATGTGTCCCACACTGTCCCTCCCTGCTGCTGCCTTGCTCTGGGGACTAATGAGAGCAGCTCAGATACAAGCTGTGAGCTCTGTCACACAGCCCGCCCCCACAACTCCCCCTGCTTCAGCAGACTCAGAAGCCCTCTTGTCTCAGGCTGACACTCATACACTCTCAGATGCCCTCAGGTCGGAGATGGAGTGGCCGTGGTTCTTTCTCTACCTCTCTCTGCACATCACAGGTAAGAGAGGGACACGTCACGGTCTTTGCATGCCGTGTTAACTAGAGCTGAACTTGGAGTGCAGGTGCCTTGGGGGGTGCAAGATGCTGTAATAACTTTATAACCTTCTTCCCTTCGTCATGTGAGATAACAGCTACAGAATGGGCTGTTTATAAAGTAGGTAAATTATAGTAGGTTACAGATTTAACGTATTACGTATGTATGTGATCTTACGTATCTACGGTATACTATTACTGACCAATGTGCTAGACATAATTTAGGATTATTTCCTTTCAAAGCTATTAGGATTGATATAGAATGCTATCGGTTTAGAATATGGTACATTCAAGCATCACAAGATTAAATTCTGTACTCGATTAACCCAGCACATATCTTCAGGTGCTGATATAAGACGGTCATGGGAGGCTACATAAATACAAAGATTGATTAGTTTTACTTCAGATTTACTCCAGTGTAACTGCTGGATTTGCCCTATAGAATCACAGAAAGTATTGATATGTTATAAACTATGCCATGTTTTATCACAGATATATTATCGGATGTGTGGATTAAATATACACTGTTATAGTCATCGGATATTACAGCTATAACACAGCATATATTTTATCAGCATATACATACAAATGTGTTGGAATCTATGGAAACAACAATGATATATATGCAAGAGGATGGTATACTACATACATAGATACATTACGTACTGCATAGAATATTTTACTGTTGGTTTATTATAAGGGTACAGATGAAGAGCACACCATAAACTTGCAGATTATGTCACCAGCTCTTTTGGATCAAGCAACATGAAGCATTTTATTTATTCTTTCCAGGAACAGAGACAGGGCAAAATTCTCCCCTGACTTTATTCTACAGCCTCTGTGATTTCACTAATTACAATGAGATTGCAAGGGATGTAAGTGAGGTCAGTGAAAAGAATAATTAATACCTTATGAGATGACAGAAAACAGCTACAAATGGAATCTGGTCATACACACATCTTGAGAAATTCCAGACAGACGTTAAAAACCAGCCAAATACTTCTAATGTGAGGGAGCAAAATGGACTGGTTTTTATTATGGACTTTGACTGCAGATGAATAGTTATAAAGCAAAGTGTTCCACTAAAATCTATTCAACAGGAGCACGAAAAAGAATTTTTCTGCCATGCAACATTTTCCCTGCATGTTATTTAATAAAAACAGAACATTATGCTGAAGTTCTATAAAAAGAATAGCTTTGAAAGAGCCTGTAACTTCAAGGAGACCCCATGATTTGTGCTGCCATCCAACAATGTAGGGTGGGATTTTCAAATGCAACCAGTGTTGTTCTAACTCCACTCCTGATGAAGTCAATGTGAGTTTTACCATTGACTTCAATGAGAGAAAAGATAGGTTAACGCTAAGTGCTTTTGAAAAACCCTATCCTTACTATACTATATCCTTTCCTATCTCTGGAATGGCAGGCCTTGAAATGGGCCTTTTCTTTTTCTAAAGGTTGGGGTGACCATGTAACTTGAGAGAGAGGACAGAACTACCGAGAATAGAGACGTCTAAGTATCTACACAGTGAAAAAATATTTATTCACTCCAGCAGAGAAAGATATAACATGATCCAAGGGCTGGAAGTTGAAAGTAGACAAATTCAGACAGGAAATAGGATGGACATTTTTAACAGTGCAAGTAATTAATCACTGGAAAAAATTACCAAGGACTGTGGTGGATTCTCCATCGCTGACAATTTTTAAATTTAAGAATGGAAGTTTTTCTGAAAGATCTGCTCTAGGCATTATTTTGGGGAAGCCCTGTGGCCTGTGTTATACAGGAGGTCAGCCTAGACAATCGCAGTGGTCACTTTGACCTTGGAGTCTATGAATAAGAATCTTACCCAGAGAGCTATCTGTGGGATGGATCCTGAAAACCCTTATGCAAGTAGTCCCATTGATTTTGCAGGAACCAAGGAAGGATTTCTCATAATAAGGATTTGCATGGGTGGGTTTCAATACATGAAAATATAATACACTGCTCAGCATCATGTTGTATTTACAGCACAGTTGTCTGCGTCCCTTTCCTTCATTTTTATTTCATCCATGTTAGAGATTTTTGAGAGGGAGAATGGGCACCACACTACAAAGTCACAGATAATATATCTATCGTAGACTAAATTCTGCTTGCATCCCTCAGTATATTGATATCAATGGGACTATTAACATGAGGAAGGTAAAAACAAGAAGAGTCCTGTGGCACTTTAAAGACTAACAAATTTCTTCGAGCATAAGCATTCGTGGGCTCCAACCCACTACATCAGATGCATCTTTTTGTGGAGCCCAAAATGTATTCATAAATCAAGAAAGCATATTTCTAAAAATAAACAAACAAACAAGGAGTCTTGTGGCACTTTTAATGACTAAGAAATTTATTTATCGCATGGGCTTTCGTGGAAGAAAATCCCACTCCATCAGATGCTTGAAGATGGTCTGACAAAGTGGGATTTTCTCTGACAAAATCTCATGTGATAAATAAATTTGTTAGTCTTTAAAAGTGTCACAAGATGGCTTGTTCATTTTGCTGAACTAGACTAACATGGCTATCTCTTTGGAATGTATTTCTAAACCAATACTGGCTCAAAAGACCCAGATGATGGAGAATCAAAAATTCAACTATTAACTACTTTACTGAAGTCAAATTCCTCAGTAGAGTGCATCAAATACAGAGCTAGTTTAATCTCAGTCCAATTGTAATAATTTATACCAGTTTTAAAGCTGGCTGGTTCCCAATCCTTGTAAAGCATTGGGAAGGTCAAAAAGTCCTGTACCAAAGTTAAGACACCAATCCTGCAAAATGATCCAAGCAGGCTGGCTGCATCATCCGCATGGAGCAACAGGTTAATGAGGTTCCCCTTGGAGACCGACTGAGATCCATCAGATTCCATACAGATGCACATGTGTGGATCAGTATGTAGGATAGGGGCCTACACATTATTATTACCAAAATTCACTGCAAATGAGTCTTGAACTTTAAAGGCACATGAGCACTTTACAGCAAAGGGGCGAGAGCTATGAGATAAGACTCCCAAGGGCAGGCCTTTAAAACATGCACAGGAAATAAGTGGCTCTTGGTTATTCAGTGTTGTTTTTACTCTGTTGCACCATAACCAGCATTTCTTGATTTGTTTGCTGAAAAGCTGAGTGCCCTCCATTATTCTCACCCAAGCCCATATGCACACACGCACACCAAGACAGAAAATTGTAACTGAGACATTTGCAAAGGCTGGTAAATATTATTGTTGAGTGTCCTCTCCCACTTGTCGATCATGTTTCCAGTTTTGTAGAGACACGGCATGGAATCATTTTGCCCACTGCTTGTCTCAAAAACAAATGTGAAGAAAAGTAAGTACAAAGACCAGGAGAGTGGCACCTTTCTCCACAAATATACCCAGTAACACCAGTGGGCAAGATTGCAAAACAGTAATTCCACTGAGTAGCAAATAGGTCCATTGGGCGTCTCTGAGCAGAAAGGTGCAACTCACTGTACATAAAGGTATTACTGAATGTGCCTCTAAGGGTATGTCTACACTGGAGGCTCTGTTAAATCGACTTAACAAGGTCAACGTTAAGTCGACTTAAAGTCGACCTTGTTAAGTCAACTTAGAGAGTCCACGTTGAACACTCCGGTCGACTGCCTACGTCCACACCGGCAGGTGCTAGGTCGACGGAGGAGTGGTGCATTGTGGCTAGCCCTGGGAGGGAGCTTGGAGGCGTCGACTTAAGGCTTTCTCCGTCTACACTGTATTAATATTAATTAATATTAATCAACTTAATAAGGTCAACTTAAGCGTTAAATCGACCATGAGAGGTGGTGTTATTAAGTCGACTTAAGGAAGCGCTTAAGTTGACTTAATAAAAGCCCAATGTGGACACAGCGGTCTGTAGGTTGACTTAACCTTCCTTAAGTTGACCTAAGGCTTCAGTGTAGACGTACCCTAAGAGATGATTCAATGCACGTGAGGAGATCAACAGTTGGCCCTTATTTATTATTTATTTCTATTTTAATTCTGTGACCATCCAAGCTCCAGGTGCTTCCAAAACTCCAAATCCTCACAGTCCATAGAATGCAACAGGTGCGCGAATAAGCAAAACCACTGAGTCTCTGGCCATATTCATCCACAATTAAATAACAGAAGCCGTTCAGAGAAATCATCAGCTGATGTAAATTGGCAGCGCTCCACTAATGCCAGTAGAGCTACTCTGTTTTCTCACCAACTGAGGATCTGGCCCATGTTATAATTATCAGTATGAATACATGTTTTTTAATGCATTACAAACCAATAGAGGACCGGATCCTATGGAGATCCAAGTGCCTTCGGCTCCCATTGAGTTCAGTACATTGTCTATATTTATGTGAATTGTTTGCTGCATTTATCATTTGAGTAACCTGTGGTTCTTGGTTTTACATAAAAACGTCCTTACTGGATCAGACCAGTGGACCTTCTTGCCCAATAGCCTGTCTTCCAACAGTGGCCAATGCCTGGTGCTTCAGACGGAATGAATAGAATAGGTGATTATCAAGTGATCCATACCAATGGCCATTCCCACCAATGATGGACCTATCCTCCATGAACGTATATACGTTTTTTTTAAACCTGTTTTACTCTTGGCCTTCACAACATCCTTCTGGAAGGAGTTCTACAGGTTGACTGTCCGTTGAGTGAAGAAATACTTCTGTTTGTTTGTTTTAAACCTGCTACCTATTAAACTCATTTGATGACCCCTAGCTTTTGTTTTATAAAGAATAGATAAGACTGCCTTTTTTCATATTCTCCACATCAATCATGATTTTATATATCTCTGTCATCTCCCCCCTTAATCATCTTTTTTCCAAGATGAAAAATCCCAGTCTTATTAATCTCTCCTCATATGAAAGCTTTTCCATACCACTAATCATTTTAGTTGCCTTTTCTGTACCTTTTACAATTCCAATATATCATTTTTGAGATGAGGTGACCAGATCTGCATGCAGTATTCAAGATATCCCTTGACTACATACTTTCCACATACACTGGATTTATAAAGAGGCATATGATATTTTCCATCTCATTATCTATCCCTTTCTTTATGATTCCCAATATTCTGTTAGATTTTTTGACTGCCGCTACACATTGAGTGGTAGTTTTCAGAGAACTACTCACGGGACTCTAAGATCTCTTTCTTGAGTGGTAACAGTTAACTTAGACCCCTTCATTTTATATGTATAGTTGGGATTAAGTTTTCCAATGTGCATTGCTTTGCATTTATCAACACTGAATTTCATCTGCCATTTTTCTTGCTCAGTCACCCAGTTTTGTAACTCCTTTGTAATTCCTCACAGTCTGTTTTGGATTTAACTATCTTGAGTAGTTTTGTGTCATCTGCAAATTTTGTCTCCTCACTATTTATGCCTTTTTCCAGCTACTTTATGTTGAACAATACTGGTCCTAGTCTTGACCTGTGGGGGGACACCACTATTTACCCACTCTTCATTCTGAAAAATGACCATTTTTTCCTACCCTTTGATTCCTATTTTTTATCCAGTCACTGACCCAATAGAGGACCTTATCCCTTGACCACGTACTTTGTTTAAGAGCTTTTGGTGAGGGACTTTGTCAAAGGATTTCTGAAAAATCTAAGAATACTACAGCCACTGGATCACCCTTGTTTACATGCTTGTTGACCCTCTGAGAGAATTTTAGTAGATTAATGATTCCTTATCAGAAGTCATCTTTAGCCTTTTTCCTGCCTTTGTAGTCAGAGAAAATCCAACAAACATGCTAACGGGAATTGGCAAAAAAAACTGAAACAAGCTCAGAGAATGACAAAGCACTGAAGAGAAGGAAAGGCAAAAAAGTAATCTCCCTAAATAAGATGTGGAAGCCCTATTGATTGGGATATTTAAGAGCAGATTGGAGAACAAACTAGAAATATAGCTAGCTATGATCACCTCTACCTGTCCAGATGGGTTTCCATGGAGCATCAACCACCATAATATTGGGGCACTGGTTACAAAATGTTGGGATGGCAAGAAGATTGGTAAGGAACAATTCAACACTGGCATGAAATAGGGGCTAGACTTCCTGACAAGGCTGTTCCATCTCTAATTGAGTGACCCCCTTAAGTTGATGAACACAGAAACTACTAAGCTCCTGAAGAAATACTTTTTTTCGTAGGGGTAGAAATAAATATCTTGATCACAAATCTGTTATTTTCTTCCTTGTAGGTTGCCATCAAATCCCAACTTTATATCAGACTCCACCACGTATTATAGCCCTGATCAACAATGTGACGGAAATGGTCTGTGCGATGAAGAGAGAACAGCTTTCCCATTTAGGAATCTATTGGTTCCGACGGAGCAAGGAGAGTCAAGAATTCCAGCATATCCTATTTTCTAGTGCTTTGCACAAACAGTTCCACAGCAGTGACATTGACAAAGAAAGGTATAGCGTGAGTAAAGAAAGCTTTCGAAACTCGTACACTCTGAAGATCAGCCGGCTTCAGCCTTTAGATGCGGGCATATATTACTGCGCTGTGTTTCAATCGCCAGAGCTACTAATTGGCAATGGAACGGAGCTGAGTGTGGGTAAGTACTGTTTCAGACCAGCAGATCCATGCCAAGATCTCAGAGGGCTTGGCACAGGGAGGCACCAGCCGAGATGCTGCTGCAGTACAAATGTTAGAATAATAAAAATAACCCTATAGAAAAGGTAAAGGGGCACAGACTGGTACCTATATCCTGCTCACCTTTCTCATCGCTTTCAGTGAATCTATCCACATGAGCAAGGTAAGAAAAGCTTGGGCCCTGGAATGAGCTTGAATAGATCTCAGAGAATTTATTAGCCAGAAAATCTGGCAGAAAAAGATATAACAAGATTGAGCAGCTTGAAGATGAATCTAGACAAATTCAGACTGGAAATAAGGTATAAAATTTCAAGAGGGAGGGACGTTAACTATTGTAATCATTTACCAAGAGTTCCAAAGGGGTAGCCGTGTTAGTCTAGTTCAGCAAAACAAACTAGGAGTCCTCTGGCACTTCTAAAGACTAACACATTTATTTATCGCATAAGCGTTCGTGGGAGAAAATCCCATTTCGTTCTCCAAGCGTCTGATGAAGTGGGATTGTCTCCTATTTTCTCCCTCCACAGCTCATGCAATAAATAAATTTGTAAGTCTTTTAAAGTGCCACCGGACTCCTTGTTTGTTTTACCAAGGGCTGTGGTTGATGCTCCATTACTGGCAATTTTTAAACCAAGACTGGGTGGTTTTTTAAAAAGATTTGCTCAAGTTCAAACAGGAATTGTTTAGGGAAATTTTATGGCCTGTTTTATTCAGCAAGTCAGACTGTATAATCACATGGTCCCTTCTGGCCTTAGAATCTATGACCCTGTGAAGTGTAAGAAAATTGCTTCCAGTGTTGTAAGGCTATTCATAAATAGTAACCTTTCACCATTGTCCATTGCTCAGTTCTGTTCACAGTCTGAACTGTTCTGTGGTTTGATAATTTGATAGTTTGATAAAAGGTGTCTTTCAAAGGAGTACAATTAAACCTGGAAGATTCACATTTATTCTCTTTCTCTAATCCCAAAAATGCTATTTTTGCTCTTAAGTTATTTTCACACTTGAATTCATAGATCATTCTCATGCTCTGATTCTGCTTCTCACCTACCATTTAACAATATCCTTACACCATCCTGAAATCAGGAGGGCGGGGAGGAGGCAGAAGATATCTCAGAAGGTTGGCGGCCGGGTGAAGAAACTTTCACATATAGTTCTTCATTGTGAGTTCATGACACGCTGTAAAGGCTGACAGCTCCCACCTTCCAGGGACTGTTAAGGACCCTGTGTAAAATGGGTAGGACTCGCAATCCAGCTCCTATTCCATCACAACCATCACACCCTGGCAACTTTATTTAATTAGCAGTCTCAGGACTGATAGGGCCATGGAGATTGATCCCTAGGGCTGGTCCCTCTAGGTCAAGGTTGAGCCACGTGGTTTGTCCGGGTGGTCCAACCAGATGCTGGAGCTGTGCTGATGAAATTGTGGAGCTCCTCACAAGCACGGGGTGCACCCGCAGGGCTCTGACTGCTCGTTTGATAATGCTGTGGGCCCAAGGATCTGAGCTTTGGGATCCTATTGCAGGACCTTTGCGAACCTGTTTCAACTTCTTAAGCATTCCGCAGTACTCTTCAATCCACAACTTCTCTACTGGGTAGCAAAGGGTAAAAAAAGCATAGCTCTTTGATTACAGTCTGTGAACCTATACTTAAAACCCTTCCTGGCTGCTTCATTTTGCTGCTGTGGAAATCCTAAAAGGATAAAACCCTTCAATCCAAAGAGTACGATTAGCAGTGATATAATTATGAACAGTGGCTTTCAAATCTTCACTCTCTTCTGTCTTGAAAAACAAATGAGGAGTCCTGTGGCACTTTTAAAGGCTAACAAATTTATTTAATGCATGAGCTTTCATGGAAGAAATCCCACTTCTGTAAGTTCTCCATCTTCAAGCATTTGTCAAAGTGGGATTTCTTGCACAAAAACTCATGCATTAAGTAAATTTGTTAGTCTTTAAAAGTGCCACAGGACTCCTTGTTTGTTTTGCTGAACTAGACTAACACGGCAACCCCTTTGGATTCTTTTTTGAAGAATCCCAAGTCCTTTGCTTGTTGCAAGTAAATACACTGTCATCCATTGTATTAGCTATCCATGTCCCTTTTCTTTCCTTGCTTACTTGAAAGAAAGCCAGAGGAGAATTAGTGACTACCATAATGCATACTACACAAAAACAAAACATGCAAACATATTTAGCAGTGGGCCAGTCAGCATGAAGAAATTCAGTTTTAAGGCTGAGCCCAAATAGCTTGCATTAAAGAAACAGAGGTTCCTCTATTATTTGTAAGCAAACTCATGCCTCATTTCTTTTTTCCTTTGCCATCCATGAAAAATGAGTGTTCTTTGATATCATTTTTAATGTCTATAGTTAAGTAGTTTAACAAAAGTGGGAAAGATGTTTGTACAGGTGAATCCCAATGATTCAGATGTGTCCTGGGACATCTGAGACATTTGACATGTCCGTGACATTAAAATAAATTTCAGTTTTTATATGAATTTCAGTTCCAGGGGGAAAGAAATTAATTTTGGATAGTCCAGAGTTCTTGTTAATTGGTATTTAAATGATAAGATTTTTGTCTGTAATTGTATACTAGAGAAGGCCTTTTGTTTGGCTGATTACTTTTTTTTTTCTTATTAGAAGTTATTCTGGTCTTAGAGAGATAAATATATTAAACCTGTGGGTCTCAACCATTTTGTCTCGAGGACCAAAGAGTTCACTTTTCAATCCTGTAGGGCTACCAGTCTCTACCAATAGCCTCCACCCTCCCCTACTTCAACCAGATGGAAGGAATTCAGAGAGGAAGAAGCCTCCTTCCCCACTGATCTCCCATCTCCCTTGCTGCAGGAAGGAACTGCACATGCAATTCACTTGAGTCCCTAGACAGTGGCTCCCCTTCTGCAGCTGGAGCACATTATATCAGTGCTCCCCTCCCTCTGGCTCCAGCAGGGGCCCCATCGCTATGGACCTAGGCTGAGTATTTTGCTATTCTCCTTTCTACAGCCAAGGGAAGGGGTGTGCCGATCTCCCATCTTCTTGGCTGCAGCAAGGAGTCCGCTCTGGTCCTTTAGCCCCATGGAAACACATTGTACCTGGTTCCTTAGGCAACGGCTCCCTTCTACAGCCAGTGGGAAAGGAACCGTGGGCCACTATGAAAGTCTTGCAGGCCACTTTTGGCCCCCAGAACTCAGGTTGGGATCCACTGTGTAAATTATAACTCATATGGTCAATAATCAGCCACAGGGCTTATTAAATCACTGTAGAGTCAGCAAAAGCTACTCCGAGTAGAGATTTCTGTGCTCTGACAAAGGAACAGAGTTAGATGCTCTGAAATCTCTTTGAGGTGTTGCTGTTGCTATCAGTTTGATGTGATATGTGTGCGGACACTAATGTGATGGATAGCAGTCCCAACTGAAGGTTGTGACTGAAGGTTACAGAAGATATTCAGTCCATATTAGACTGAAAACAGCACGAGCTGAGGGTAGGATCAGATCCTAATATGGTATTTTGTGCAAAGGCATCTTTCTGGTAGCTCCCCCCCTTGTTCCATTTCTCAACTATGGTGGAAAATAATAAACTGTGTTACTGTAAAATACAGGATATGGTTTGGAAATATACCAGAAAATGCTTTAACCCAATCTAAAGCTAGATCCTGTGACAACTTACTACACGATGTAGGCTATATCTGTGGTAAGAACTAATCCTAGTATGAAGTATTACAGTTAAGGGCAGTTATCACTGCTTTTTCACCAGCATAGAATAATCTCACTGACCTTGTTCATTTAATATTTCATATTTCATACAGAACATTTCTTTAAATGCTATTGGGTAGATCTTGCTATCTTTACTAACACCCAGTACTACCTTACTCCTTGAAATCTGGTCCTGGATAATTACAAATCCAGCTACCAAAATTTGCAGATGATACAAAACTGCTCAAGATAATGAGATCCAAAGCAGATGCAAAGAGTTGCAAAGGGATCTCATTAAACATGGTGACTGGACAACAAAATGGCAGATGAAATTCAGTTTTGATAAATACAAAGTAATGCACATTGGGAAACATAATCCCAACTATACATATAAAACGAGAGGGTCTAAATTAGCTGGTATCACTCAAGAAAGAGTTAGACTCATAAACTCATAGGCTATGTCTACACTTGCTAAAATTAGTTCGAATTAGTTAGTTCGAACTAACCTATTCGAACTAATTTTAGTTAGTTTGAATTAGCTTAATTCGAACTAGAGAAAGTTAGTTCGAACTAAGCAAGTGCCATTCAAGGCACTTGCTTACTTCGAATTAGGGATCTCCATTCATTTCAATGGCCGGTTAGTTCGAACTAAGAAATTCGTTTGAATTAACATGGCCACATTGGCTAATTTGAACTAATTAGTTCGAATTAACCCTTTAGTTCAAAAACCCTATTTGAACTTATTAGTTCGAATTAAGGAAGCCCTTAATTTGAGCTAACTAAAGCCTAGTGTAGCCATGGCTTTAGTGAGTTCGAATTAAGCCTCGTTAATTTGAACTAACTTGCCAGTGTAGACATAGCCATAGACTCTAAGATCAGAAGGGACCAGTAGGATCATCTAGTCTGACCTCCTGCACAATGCAGGCCACAAAACTTCACCCACCGACTCCTGCAATAAGCCTCTTACCAATGACTGAGTTATTAAAGTCCTCAAATCATGATTTAAAGACTTTAAGATACAGAGAGTTCTTGGAGTTGTTGTGGATAGGTCTCTGAAAATACCACTCAGTGTGCAGCGGCAGTCAAAAAAGCTAACAGACTGTTGGGAATCATTAGGTAAGGGATAGATAATGAGACATCAAATATCATACTGCATCTTTATAAATCCAGTGTATGTCCATATCTTGAATACTGCATGGAGATCTGGTCACCCCACGTCAAAAAAGATACATTAGAATTGGAAAAGGTACAGAAAAGGGCAACTGAAATGATTAGTGGTATGGAAAAACTTCAATATTAGGAGAGATTAATAAACCTGAGATTTTTTTAGCTTGGAAAAAAGATGACAAAGGGAGGAGGTGAGAGAGATATATAAAATCATGACTAGTGTGGAGAGAGTAAATAAGGATGTGTCATTTACTTCTTCTAATAACACAAAAACTAGGGGTCACCAAATGAAATTAATAGGAAGCAGGTTTAAAATGAGCCAAAGGAAATATTTCTTCACACAACACACAGTCAACCTGTGGAACACCTTGCCAGAGGATGCTGTGAAGGCCAAGAGTGAAACAGGGTTCAAAAAAAAAACTAGATAAGTTCATGGAGAAGAGGTCCATCAATGGCAATTAGCCAAGATAGGCAAGGATTGCTCTCTGCCAGAGGCTGGGAATGGCTGACAGGATGGATCACTTGATGATATCTTGTTCTATTCATTCTCTCTGAAGCAACTGGAATTGGCCACGTTCGGGAAACAAGGAATTGGACTAAATGGGCCATTGGTCTCACCCAATATGGCCATTTTTATGTACCAGATATGCAATAAATACTTGTATATGGGGCAGAATTTGAGCTCACTGAAATTCTTAGGAAACTGAGTGACTAGTAATTATGGGATTTAGAAAAATAACTAGTATGAAAGGTCTACTCCCAACCTGCAAATCTCCCATTGATCTGAGCAGGAACAAGATTTATTATTATTTATTTACTAGTTATTTTTCTGTATTTTTAAAGACTGTTTTAAAACACACACACTCAACCCAAGATTTTCAAAAGCAACCAGTGATTTAGGATGTTGTGCGTCAAGAATCTTCGGGCCCTATCCTCCGCCACCTAGTATCTCTCAGTCATTCAGTATTGACTCCTGTATCAACTCCTGTCACTGAGCAGCCTGTGTTGTCCAGCCTCAATCACCCATTTGTTCAATTTTCAAACAAATATCTCCATGCTTTCGTCAGTGTTTGGGCTTTGCTCCTTGTAAGCATCCATAAAGGCAACTTAGTATTCTTCTTCCAAACCCTCTTTCAAACTTTCTTTTGTGTTGAAACCTCCAAAAAATTTTCAAGGTGAGGCTGCAGGTGTGCTGAGACCAGAGCCTGTTATTCCAACTTGTATTGTCTCTGTTTCCCTGTACTCTTCAGTTAGCCTGCCTGTATCCAGCTGTTGTCTCTTCTTTCACGGTAACATCGTAAGCTCTGTGGGCCATGAGACATATTAAAGGACCTGGCTATAAATTCTTAGTATTCTTCTGAAAATTAGGATCCCATAAGGTGTCTCCAGCTGAGCACTGAAAAGCAGTGGCCACTTTTGAAAATCTTGGGCTAAATGTCAAAACTTATCCCATTCTACAACCTAGCCACTTGCCAAGCCTCCATGTTTTCTACATCGATCTATTTGGAGATACAAGAGTACAATGATTCCATTCATTTGGGGCTCTTTTCCTTGTAGCCCTAAGGATTTTCAAAGAATTTTCCCCATTACACTTTACATGCGGCTGTCGTTTAAACATTGTCTGTGCCATACAACATTAATCCGAGTTTCATCATTTCAGTCGACTCTTTCCCTCACACTGAGAAACCGACAAAGAAAACACCAACCACAAAGAAACCTTCGGGGTGCAGAACCTCAAGAAAACATCCTGCTAAAGAGAAAGGTATGGCCTTGCCTTTCGCTGGGCATCCTTGCAAAACGTAGTGTGAGCCAAATAGACGCTGAGTGCAATTCAGTTTAAATCTGTCCCTATTCCATTTCTCTGAGTTATGCCGATGTAACTCTGGAGTGACTCCACTGAAGTAGAAGGGCACTGATGTAAAATACTTCCCTGAAACTTTTGAGGTACCTCTGAAACAAGGGTCTGGTCTCTGAGACCTTGGCTCATGCACGAGACTCCCACTGAGGCTAATAGCAGTTATGTGTGTATGTCTCTAACAGAGCCTTAGTAACTGGGACTGCCCCGGCCCTAGGGACCTGTTTCAAAGCAGGATTCCCCCTCCCAGGAGATGGGACTGTAAGGAAAAGAGAATACAGCTCAGGGCTGACCCTACCTCTGGCTTATCCACTCCTCCCCAAAGCCTGCCCAGGCCCTGCCCCTCTGGATCCATGGAGAAGTAGTGGGACGCTATGAGGTTGGAGGGGACAGGCAGGACAGTAGCTCAGAGGAAGCTCGAAAAGGGGCTGGTCTGTGTGTGGATCTGGAGTCACAAAGCCCCTTCCCATGCCCCCGGAGAGTTTCTGTCGAGGGTACCGGGTGTAGCCAGCACAACGTGCCAGCTGGTGTTACTTTTGAAACTCACTGTATGTTTCTTTTGGTTTTCAGGCTCTTCCTGCAGCGGCTTCATCTGGGCCCCGCTAGCGGCATGTGCTGTTATTCTACTGCTGTCTCTGGCTGTCGTCATCCGCCGCTTTCAGCGTAAGTGTTGGGCACAGCAAACGGGTCCTGCTGCTGCCAGATCTCTTCATGCCTCCGAGGGGGCTTTCTCCTGGTGAGGAACCTACCTTTCCCACTCAGAAGGGGAAGGAGGTACCCCCCTTGGGCACTCTCACTGGCCTAAGACCCTTCAGCAGCTCCTCATGGGTCCAGAGATCCATTTGGGAAGGAAGCAGAGAATGGAGTAGACAGGCCCAGCAGGAAGCCTATCATCCACACCAAACCTTACAGGGAATCCCCAGAAGTTCATGCATCCCAGGGCTGTGCACACAAAGAACCCAGCGGTGAGAGAGTTACAGGTCCCCTCTTGAGCTGACCCGTAGGGGAGATGCGTCCATTACAACATCCAACTACGCTGCTTCACCAGCTCAAGTTTTCTAGCTCTACAGGTCCCCAGTTCAATCCCTGGTGCATCAGCCAAGATGGTGACCCTCGCATACATTTCTGCTGCTCATCCCAGCCCAGAGGCGTGCTCGCACCCTTCACACAGGGCCTCCAGGAGCTGCCACAGGCTGGGAAATCCCTGGCAGGACAGCTCCAGTGGGAAAAAGGCAGGGGGGTCTGGAGAAGGTGGCAATCGTGGGGGACTGGCTGCAGGGAATATCAGGAGTTCAGGAGAGTCTCTTACAAGTGCTAGGAACCAGGGAACTCTTCTCCTGGCTTCAACTGTTGCCTGTCTCATTTCAGACCTGCGCAGGAGAATGCGTCTTTACTTCAGCAAACAGTAAGTGTTCTTGGTTGTGACCTGCAGCCATGTACGCTGCCAAGAATGCAGCTGTGCTTTTCTCACCCGTGAGCGCGCACTAAAGAAAACAAACAGGGGTGGAAACATAACAATCCTGTGAGGTGCTGAGCACCTCTGGTGTAGGGCAGGGTGTCCTCAAGTGCCCTCAACTCCTGTTAAAGTATGTGGGACCCTCAGCACATCACAGGAAGCACTCAGCACTTCATAGAATCTTTTGACCCGGACAATGAAGGCATCCTGCAGGAAATGGATGCAGTCTAGATGTGTTTGCCCCTCTGGCTGTTTCCTGCAAGGGTGTGTGTGGGGGGATAGTTTTCACCCCATTATTGCTAGGCCAGGAAAGGCATTTTCTCTTTGTTTTTTCCCCAGTTGCTGGCTGTTAAATGCATTGAAAACTTAAGCATGTGCCTGTTATCACTGGAGATGAGCTGAAAGCAAACTCCCAGGCCAGAACTCCCTTTCCCACATCCTCACCACAGCTTCGGGCATCTGAGCCGAATATTACAGCTAGATCCTCAAACACCCCAATGCTTGGAGGGGCTCAGATCTGAATCAGAACTTTGAAACTCCAGCCTATCTGCAAATGATACTCAGTGGTCCATAGGGACGTAGGACATCTCACGTTGCAACAGTTCCCAAGTTGTAGCCATCCACGCTTCTTTGAGTTCTCTTTCTGCCTTGCCCCCATTTTAAATTGTGCCTAAGCAGCTGGATATTCCGAGCTCTGCTCTGTATGTGGTTTCTTCCCCAGTATGGGACAGGAAGTGAGGAGTGGTATGTGGGCAAAACTCAGCACAGGTTATCTACCCCAAAATGATGTTAATCTACAGCTGTTCCTTATCTCAACCAGAGCAGGATGACTGCCTGTGATGGTGTCAATGCCAGGGAGCATCGCTAGAAGCCACTGAATGCAAGTCTAAAAGGGAGAGTTGGGCCATCTGTCCAAAGAAGCCTGCTGTCAGGAAAAGCTGTTAAGCTGAGGAATAGGCTCCTAAGAGGGGGAACGGAAGCCCAGAAATCTGAACATTTCAAGCTACCCTAGAATGACACGAGATAACAGAGACCCCAAGGGGGTGGGTGGGCTAGATGAACCTCTGTGACAGTCATTCCATGATAGCAGAGCCAGGTGAATATGCGCCAGAATGTGCTCCCTCAGTAAGGAGCATGCGTTTCCCCCATTCCCTCTGTTATTGGGGGGGAGGGCTGAGTGCGTTCTGCTCCAAGCCCAAGATACTATTTACAGATTGGGAGGCAGCAACCAGTACTGGGAAGCCCCAGAGAACCTGGTTGGGAAAGCAGCCCTCTCGTGATCCACCTTGAGACTCAGGGAGAAGGCCACCCAGTTCCATACAGGGCTATTTGGAAAGCCTAGGCAAGGGAGGTGGTCTCTAAGACTTGCTAATGAGTGGAACAGTTGAGGAACTTCTGTAGGAATCTCACAGAGGTAGGGGGCATCTCATGGTCCTTTGAGGGGTTAGTCACGTCAGTAAAGTAAGCTGGATGTAGACTCTCTGCTACCCTGTAACCGAGCCACAGAAAGGCTCACTCAGATTCTATAGGTAGATTTCCTTGTACAGATCAGCACATGCCATGGTTAACTGTTGTTCTGGATCCAGGATCCAAGCATAATTTTTTTGGGCCCAATACAAACTTGTAACATGGGCCTCTTCCCATACATGGTAATGGTCCCGGGTAAAGTATAGCCTTTCCCCCCATGTAGGGGCCCCATCTGGGTCACAAACGACTTGCCAGTTTAGCACCATCATGTCTGATTTTTAATGTTCTCAGTTTACCCATTGCCAGACTGCTTTTTTGTTCATTATCATTAGGAAACTAGTAATGCCAACGTGCCAGTAGCATAGTCTGAAAAGGACAGGATTTTCTCTTTTGTTCCTGGACTCTGTCCTAGAGTGTCAAAGTATTTAGGCACGAAAATCCCACTAGAATCAATAAGAACAATCAGTTGCACTCATACAAAATGAGCAATGACTGCCTAGGAAGGAGTACTGTGGAAAGGGATCTGGGTGTCATAGTGGACCACAAGCTAAATATGACTCCACAGTGTAACGCTGTTGCAAAAAAAGCAAACATCTTTCTGAGATGTATTAACAGGAGTACTGTAAGTAAGACAAAAGAAGTAATTCTTCTGCTCTACTCCATGCTGATTAGGCCTGAACTGAAGTACTGTGCCCAGTTCTAGGCGCCTTATTTCAGGAAAGATGTGGACAAATTGGAGAAAGTCCAGAGAAGAGCAACAAAAATTGTTAAAGGTCTGGAACACTTGACTTATGAGGGAAGATTGAAAGAGCTGGGTTTGTTTAGTCTGGAAAAGAGAGACCGAGAGGGGACATGATAACAGTTTTCAGGTACCTAAAAGGCTGTTACAAAGAGGAGGGAGAAAAATTGTTCTCCTTAACCACCGATGATAGGACAAGAAGCAATGGGCTTAAATTACAGCAAGGGAGGTGTAGGTTGGACATTAGGAAAAATTCCTAACTGTCAGGGTGATTAACCACTGGAGTAAGTTGCCTAGTGGGGTTGTGAATCTTCATCACTGAAAATTTTTAAGAGCAGGTTAGACAAACACCTGTCAGGGATGGTTTAATATGGTAGTTAGTCCTGACATGAGGACTGGACTCAGTGACCTATCATGGTCCCTTACAGTTCTATGGCTATGTCTACACTTGAAAAGTTAAGTCGACTCTGTTAAGTCAACTTAACAAGTCGACTTAACTTTTCAAGTGTAGACAGGGCCTTGGCTCCTTGCTGAGAAGGGACCCGCAGCTCCTTTCTTGCTGGGACCCGTGATCCTGGTAAGAAGGGAGCCACATTCCCTTCTTGCCGGGACCCACACAGGTCCCAGGGAGAAGAGAGCAGGGCTCCCTTCTTGCCGGGACCCAGAGAAGGGAGCGGGGCTCCCTTCTTGCCGGGACCTGCGTGGGTCACAGCGAAGACAGCTGCCGGCACTCCGCGGACAGGGGAACCTCTGGGGATCCCCTGTCTGTGGAGCGCGGTGAAGACAGAGGTTCCCCTGTCTGCGGAGTGCCAGTGGCTGTCTTCGCCAGCTATCCACAGACAGGGGATCCCCGGAGGTTCCCCTGTCCACGGAGTGCTGGCAGCTGTCTTCACCGGTGCTCCACGGACAGGGAATCCCTGGAGGTTCCCCTGTCCGCGGAGTGCCAGGGAAGACAGCTGCCGTTGGCTCCCAGGACAGGGGAACCCCTGGGGCTCCCTTGTCCCCAAGCCATGGCTCCCTTCCCCCAGCCCTAGGTCAACTTAAGGAATTAAGTCGACCTAGGGCGTCCACACCGGTGTTAGGTCGACTTAATAAGGTCGATTTAGACCTATCAGGCGTTTGTCAGGACTCCCTTAAGTCAACTTAATGAAAGCCCAATGTGGACATGGAGTAATTTAGGTCTTCTTAAGCATTCTTAAGTCGACCTAAATTGCTAGTGTAGATATAGCCTATGATTCTATGAGAGGTACCCAAATAGCTGGAGGATCAGGACCTTTGTGCTTTGCAGAGTGTATTCTTTGCCAGGAGGATTAACAGCTTTGTATCTCCCTATATTTCAGGGCACTTAGGTAAGACGAATGCCTGGAAGATTCTTCTGTTGCACATCAGATGGCTACTGTAAATGCCACATGATAGCGACACCTGGAACACATGAGCCAGGAAGAATGTTACCAAAGCTGTGTGAGACTTGAAATGCAGAACAGATATTGGTTCTCTGGGATTTACTTGTCATGTACCACAGCTATATTTAGTATTCTCTTACTACAGCTTACAAATTGTAGGGCCAGGCTCTGCAAAATGGCAAGTGCCTCCTTCTTCATGCCTTCAGTTCCCTCTAAAGTTACATGAGAAACTGAGGCTGCTCAGTGCCTTACAAGAACAATCCCTGGTTTGCTGTGTGCAATATTGTGTAAATAATGCTTGTGTACAATGTACTGAAAAATTCTTCTAAAGAGCTTCACAGCACTTCTATACATTCAATTCCACCTAATAAAATAGCATTGGAATGGATTTAAGATTTTTTTTTCCTCTTAAAACCAACTGATTAGAATTTTATTGAATGTACAGGTCACTTTCAGGACAGGATTGGTAATTCCTTATCACAGGATTGGTAATTCACTTATCTAGCAGTTCTGAATATGCCTCTAGAGCTGGGCAAAATTTTTAGGATGAATAATTTAATTACTGAAGAATGCAGCTTCAGATCAACCAAAACTGTTCAAAATTTGGGTCAAATTTGGCAAACAATTCCAACAGGAAAAAAAAGGTTGTTGTTTTAAGTCCAAAGTTTTCATTTTGATATTTTCAAAATGAAATGTTTTGAGTTTTTGTTTGGAAACATTTTGTTTAGAAATGCACGTAGATTTATTTGGGGTGGGAGGAAGAGGGTTAAAAAAAATCTGAAAATGAAACAAAATGAAAAAAAAAATCACAGGTCAAATAAAATGTTCAACCCAAAATGAAGTTTAATTTTTTACAGGTTTTCATTTCAGCTGCCAAACTAAAAAAGAAAAAAGTAGATTTGCACAGCTGTCCACACTTCCTGCTCAAGAGTGCTGTTATAACAATCTTTACCCATTTAAGACTAGGGACATCTTTCACTGGATGATAGTCTAAGAATAAATTGCTATTGGCATTATTGTAGCCCCATGTGTCCCAAGTTGAGATGGCATCTGATGAAGTGGGTTGGAGCCCACAAAAGCTTATGCCTAAATAAATTTGTTAGGGCTTGTCTATACTGAAAATACTGCTTTGATCTGTGAATGGCCAGTGTAGACCGACTCAATCAATCCCAGAAGCACTCTCCTGTCAATGCAGTAACTCCACCCCTCCAAGTGGAAAAACGCTGCATCAACGGGAGGGCCCTTCACATCAACACAGCCGAGTAAAGACCCGGAGGTAAATGAAAGTAACGAAGTCAATGGGAGATATGCATTCTGCGGCACACAGATTGTGTATCTCCCGCAAACTTAGCCCCATTGTGTAGACCAGGCCTTAATCTTTAAGGTGCCACAGGACTCCTCGTCTGTTCAGCTGAGATTGGAGTTCCTTGCTATCTGACACTATAAAAATATAGTAAGAGCATGGCTCACCAAAGATTTCGTACCGTTTTAATTAGATTGGTTTCAAATTTAGTTTGGATGCCGGGATACTGACATGAATGTGCCTTTAGAGTACACCTGTAAATGTAAAGGATTGTACTCTTTCAGTCACAAATTGCATCCCTCACTGAAAAAATTAGAGCGGAATAAAAACTGTGAGTAGACCAGGAGAGAGAGTGCCTGCCCAGAAGAATTTACAGAGTAAAGAGGCAAGACAGATAAAATAGAACACGCCTCATGAATGTTAGTTACCTCTCCCTGACCCATCAGTTTTCTACTGCCTCCTTCCAGTAATGGTGTCACATGTGCCAATGGATTGTACTCTCCAAAATTGTTAGCAACGCCTTTCTGGCCTAATAAAACAAGGGGATCCGCTCCTCCCCACAGCATCACCACCAACCTCATCTTCAGTGAAGTTCCAGGGGGGTAGCCATGTTAGTCTACTTCAGCAAAACAAACAAGGAGTCCTGTGGCACTTTTAAAGACTAACAAAACACCAGTGAAGTAGCATGCATATTTATTTCTTATCCATAGTGTGCGGGTGGTTGTTTTTCAATAAGTAATCCCCAAAGCGGTGCCTCGGCTAATTATTCTCCAACACAGGCAGTAGCCACAGATGTTTTAACCTGCATTTAGTCAAACAGAAAGGTAGCCAGTAAACCTCATTTCCACGTTGTGAGTGGAAAGAAAAGAGTCGCACTTGTATTCGTGGGTAGGGAAAAACCTATGTAAGATATTTCACTTTCTTCTGGGTGTATTGGATAGATTTAGCCATCACCTCATAATCTCAGGGTTTCCCATAAGGCCATAGGATCTGAGCACCAGTTCTATGTTAAATAGATGTCAGTTTGACTAAGAGCATTTTTACTGGGTCTGCATAGCTTATGACACTCTTGTTAAAAGCTCAATAAGAGTTGGCATAATTAACTGGCATTGTATTTATTATTCTTTTTAAAGCACCACAGGTTTATAACATTGCTTTACAGCCAAGGATTCATAGAAAAGTCCCAGGGACTTTACAAGCTAAGGCTATGTCTACACTTAAAGTCGACCTTGTTAAGTGGACTTAACGGAGCGTCTACACTTAAAGTCGACTTAAGTCAACCTTGTTAAGTCAACTTAACAGAGCCTGTAGTGTAGACATACCTGTGTACACTGACTTTAAGTCAACTCAATAAGGTCGACTTAAGCCTTAAGTCAACCTTCAGAGGTGGACGCAGTGTGGACGCAGAGTTCTGTAGGTCAACTTAAGCATCCTTAAGCTGACCTAAGGTGCCAGCGTAGATGCACCCTAAGGGTCTGATCCGGAAAACAGCTTATTACCACCTGTAGACCTTCCAACCAAGACTTGCCCCATTGGAATTAAGCCCTGCACACAGATGTGCTTGGGCTCAGACACTAATGTCTTTGTAATACTTGTTTTATTGACTCGGAGGGATTGTAGCTACTTGGAGTTGTAATCAAAGATATTGCAATGTGAGCCACGGCTGAGGGACTAACCGTATTTAAATAATCAGTATTCTGTGACCATAAAGAGTCATGCTTTTACATCCAAATTAGGGTGGAGATTTTTTTAAGAGACCAGTGGTTTTGCATGCCCAATGTGCAACACCTTCAAGGACCGTGATTACTAGAAAGTGTAGAGAATCCACCCTTTGAAAATGAAGATCCTTGAAGGCATTTCAAGTCAGATATCCAAAAAATTCCTAGTCATTTTGAAAAACGTGGCCTAACTCTTTATTGATGCACTTCATTGGAAGTGCGACCAGCGTCTCGGTTCTGGCAAGATGACAGGAAAACCCTCTGAGGCACTTGCCTCTCTAACCTGCACTGCTAATGGCTCTGTTCATGTATGGATGTGACCCTGGGAAATGAGAAACCCAGGGAGATGAAGGAAGGTAATCTTGCAAGTGGTACACAGGACCTCACAGGACCTGAAACTGAGCTGGAGGGCAGTTCATAGGCAACCTGCAGAGCAGCTCCACTACATGGTCACAGCAGAGTTTGAGAAGAGACTGGCTTCTACAAGCCATCTCATCTAGCCCTGCAGCGGTACCATTGTGGCACATCGGTGAAGATGCTCCATGCATCCTCCCATCGGCATAAGAAACCCACCACTGTGAACAGCAGAACCTTTGTCAGCCAGAGAGCTTCACTGTGCATACAAAGCTCCCGAGGGCGTTTAAACCTGACACATTTTTTTAAGTTTCCACCAAGAAGACTCACTAACTACTCAGATGAATCACCACTAACCAGGAAGGGTATTTTCCTGTCATTTCTACCTGGGCTGCCTGCATTCCTCAAACACAGCTGGCAGTTTCAGGCTGAGGTCAGCATCACCAGCACCTTGCTTCCCGTTGATGCCATAAACAGCAGATGCTACACACACTGCATCAGTTCTTGGGGGTTCATGGAGACTTCCTGTCAGGGCTGCCTTTTTTTTAATTAGGCTAAATCCTGATGGTGCTAAGCACCTGTAGCTCCCATTGGCTATCTCTACACTTGGCCAAATAAGTTGACTTTGCTAAATCGACTTAACAAAGTTGACTTAAAGGGGACCTTGTCAAATCGACTTAGAGCATCCACACTGGATGCCTAAGTCAACTTGTAGGAGCTAGGTGGACCTGGGACTGGTCCACGGTGGCGGGGGGGCACCCCTTGCCAAGTGCCAGGGGGCTCAGCCTTTGCCCCATTGTACCTGGGTACAATGGGGGCTGAGCAGGACAGGGACACTGGCCAGGCATAGAAGCAGGGTGGGAAGGGCTCTGTCCTGCCTGAGGGGGGCACACCAGGCTCTGGCTATGCCAGCCACCCTGGCAGGGAGGGCAGTGGGGGAGCCCTGGAGTCCTTTAAGTCGACTTAGGGCTAATCTGCGTCCACACTGGCTAAATCGACTTTATAAAGTCGACTTAGCCAGTAAAGGATCTGGCCCAGTCTTGCTGAATGCCAGCTTTTCCTGTAGTGGCAGCTACCAAATGCCTTGAAAATTATCCTTTTCAAATGTCACTCAGAAATTGAAACACTTGGGGCCTGATCCTGCCAGAGGCTGGGCATCTTCTGGGAGTCTCTGCATCTCACAGGATTGGGCCCTTGAATAATAAAACAAAAAAAGGAACATCAGCCATCAGTGGCAGGGAAAATCAATGTGAGTTTTGCCATTGATTTCCAAGGTAGCAGAATCCCCTTCTCCATTATTTATTTATTTTTAGGGTGTAGATACAAAACATTTCATGTGAGCAGAGAATGCAGGTGCCCAAATCTGATCTGACTACATTTCAGACAGTCCCAATCTGGTCTAGTTTTTCTTCTCTGTGCAACAGTTCTCAACAGCGCTACCACCCTAAAGAAGAAAGCTCAGAATCAAATCACACTTATGCAGGTGTCTCACTATCTGGTTTCTGTTTGAAGAACTCCATCTTCTTGCAGTCTTCACGGTGATGAATTGGAAGCTGCCATAGCTAGCTTTACGGAATCTGGAGAGGCAATTTCCTTATCCAGGGAACCATCGTTCAAGATGGTGCTGCCCAGACATTTGAATTGATCCACATTTTTCAGCTGTATGCCTTGGATGAAGAGGGCTGGGATGAGGTGCTGGTTAAAAAAAAGACCACTGTCTTACTGACAGTGATACTGAAGCCAGTAGGATCCTTCCTGCCATCCAACAATGTTTCAACAGCACATGTTGAAATAAGGTCTCATACAACTAAGATTTCATTGTATTTATGCTACCTTATGGTCAGCTAGCGCACTATGAAGAGTTGTTATACTAAACTATCATTGGGTTTGATCCAACTCCCATAGAAGCCAAAGGGAGCTGGCAGAGTTTGGGTCAAGCCTTAAATTAACAAAGTATTTTGCAATATATTGTCCTTCCTTATGTATTGCATGTATACACTTTAGCAGTCATTTGCAACATTAAGTCATCCACAGTGGGCCTCCTCACTACCAGTGGGTGCGTCTACACTTAGAAATTAAGTCGACTTAAGGAGGCTTAAGTCAACTTAATTTACTCCACATCTACACTGGGCTTTCCTTAATTCGACTTAAGCTGCTCCTTAAGTCGAATTAAGGAAAAGTTAGTTTGAATTAATAACACCTCGTTTTAATTCGAACTAGCATTTAAGTTGACTTTATTAAGTCGACTTAAGCCAGTGGAGATGCGGAGTAGTGCCTAGGTGGAGTTTATTAAGTCGACTTAAAACGTTAAGTCAACTTAATAAGGTCAAAAAGGGGCCACAGCTACACTTGAAAAGTTAAGTCCACTTCTGTTAAGTCAACTTAATAAGGTCCACTTTACGTCAACTTTATAAAGTTAACTTAACTTTTCAAGTGTAGACATAGCCAGTGTGAATTAATGAGTTTCTAAGTGCACTCTCTCGATCCCTCTCAAATTTGCTGAGTGGGAATGCACACACACAAAAACCGCACACCTACACAAAGAATAGAGCACAAGAAGATGTTATTACACACAGCATGCAGTTCTGGGGGGAAAAAAATCACTTGAACTCCAGAGAAACTGAAAAAAATATGTGGAGGAACAAAACTTTCTGTCACAAAGTGATGAAGATCTAGGTCCTTGAAAAGAAAACTAGACGATCCCCACATTAACGACCATTTATTGCTTCATTCAAAGTATTCTCTTTCATTTCATCTCGATGGAGAAATTCACACCTAACTATTCACTTGTGCAACTCTGTGCCAAATGGAGTAGGTCATGAGACATCAAAATTTAGGAACTAAAAATACAGGGCCCAAGTCTTTACTTGAGCAAAACCCTCATTCATTCCAATGGGAATTTTGTCTAAGTACTTCAGAATCAGGGCCATACACTGTGTTTGCCAACCAGAGATTTCACACAATATTCCACTGAACTAGCTAATTTTTCCAGTCAAGAAGCGATCCATTTCTTTTCTTCCAGTGGACTGATGGTGTATGAAAGATTCTCCTTTCCTTCAATAAACATGGTGTACTGCTACCACTGTGCTAAGTGTCTCCTGCGTTTTGAATATACTGCCTTTCTCGAATCCTCCATTTCGCTCTGCTGTGATCACAAAAGAACCACAATCTAACCACAGACATCTACCACACGTGCCAGGGGGTTTGTGACAGTTAATGGCAGCATCCATGCAAGTCTCTTACACAGAAAAGGACCAAATCTAAAGAACAACAAATAAAGATATGTTTTTTCAGCGACAGTACACAAATTCTTAACTTTGAAGGACTTGCACCGGAAAGGATGTCTAGGGGTAAACTGGGAAACAGTTGTGCCTCATTGGCCATTACCTACATTATCAGTGTGTTCTACACACCTGCCTTTATACTTTAATGTGGTAAACACTATGTAGGACACACAGCGCAGCAGCTGTGGCTACATCTGAATCTGCCACTTTCTGCATTCTTAGAAACTCTCCCTTCAATTGCCTCCAAAACACATATAAAGGCAGCTGACGAAAGGAGTTTTATTTACTAAGCTCTATAAGAAAACAGTAATAATCATGTCTCTTTATCTATTACACAGCCCTGCCCTTGCGACTGGCTAGCCAGAACCATTTTTGAGGCTATATAAAATTATAGGAACAAAACTACAGTCAAATATCATTACCAAGGTTTCAAAGTCAAGCTATAAACGTTCAATAAAGCCATCGTTATGGTTGGCTGTACAACCATAATTCTCCCCTCTTGTACATATGCATATATCAGAGGGATAAATACCAGGGAGGGAGAGGAATTATTTAAGTTCAGCCAAGGCGAACACAAGAACTAATGGATATAAACTGGCCATCAGGAAGTTGAGACTTGAAATTAGACCGAGGTTTCTAACCATCAGAGGAGGGAAATTCTGGACTAGCCTTCCAAAGGGAGAACTGAGGGCAAAAACATAGCTGGTTTCAAAACTGAGTTTGATAAATTCATGGAGGAGGTGGTATAATGGGACGGCCTACTTTAGCAATTGACTGATCTTTGGCTCCTGGTGGCAGATATGCCAAAGGAATGATTGATGGGTGGGTTCTGAGTTATTACAGAGAATTCTTTATTGGGTGACTGGCTGGTAAGACTTGCCCACATCCTCAGGGTTTAACTGATCACCATATTGTGGTCAGGAAGGAATTGTCCCACAGGGCAGAATGGCAAAGGCGCTGGGGTTTTTTCACCTTCCTCTGTAGCATGGGGCATGACTCAATTGCTGGTGGATTCTCTGAACCTTAGAGGCTTTAAATCATGATTTGAGGACTTCAGTAACTCAATCATACGTGAGAGGTTTTTTGCAGGAGTGGGTGGGTGAGGTTCTGTGGCCTGCATTCTGCAGGAGGTCAGATTAGATGGTCATATTAGTCCCTTCTGACCTTAGAGTCTGTGATGATTTAGGCTTTGGCTGCACTAGAGAGCATACAGTGAGACAGCTGTACCAATCCAGCTGTTCCAATGTAAGATCTGGAGCGTAGCCACTGTCCCAACAGGACAGAGCCATCCCATCGACTTAATCAATCCATCCCCAACAAGTGGCAGTAGCTACGTTGGTGCGAGAAGCTCTCTCACCAACGTAGCACTGCCCATATGAGCGCGTCTGTCAATGTAAGTTCTGTCAATCAGGGGTGGTTTATTCACACCCTGGAGCGACATCAGTTATAAGTGGTAGAATGGACATTGCCACAGTCTTTCATTACATGATCGCAGTGTCTTTTCCATAGAGCCTCTGCCTCATGCACTGATTAGGCTGTTTGCTTTTTCTCTCCTCGTTCAATGTGAGGTCCAGGCCTGACTTACTGCATATTCTCCAAACCCTACACTGAATGCAAAATTATTAATTTGCTCTTGGGGGTTTCTTTGGCTTTCTCATCATAGTACCTTAGGCTATGTCTACATTGGCAAATTAAGTTGACTTAAGGAGGCTTAAGTCGACTTAAACTAAGCTGATCCACACTAGGCTTTAATTAAGTCGACTTTAAAAATTCCTTAAGTCGACTTAATGAAAGCTTAAGTCGACTTTATAACTACCACACATTAGGTCGACTTAAGCCTCCTTAGGTCGACCTAACCCTTCCTTAGGTCGACCTAAGCCCAATGTGGACGCATACGTCCACTTTGTTAAGTCAACCTAAGGGCCTAACAAAGCGGACTAAGTCGACTTAAAGTGTTGCCACTTGTTAAATTGATTTTAATAAGGTGGATTTTAAGTCGACTTAAAGTCGACCTTATTAAAGTCGACTTAACAAAAGTCGACTTAACTTTTCTAGTGTAGACATAGCCTTAGTGCTTCATGAAAATGGTGCTATTTTTGCACCACACCCCTGTGAGAATAGTGTGATTAGCCCCATTTTACACTAAGGAAACAGAGGCATAGAGCGATTAAGCTAAAATCATCCAAACTTCCACTAATTTGGGGTGCCTAAGACTTGATTTTCCAGTGTTCTTCAAACATCTGATGAAGTGAGATTTTTCTCCCACAAAAGTTCATGCGATAAATAAATGTGTTAGTCTTTAAAAGTGCCACCAGACTCCTTGTTTGTTTTGCTGAACTACACTAACATGCCCCCCCCCCCATTGAAACTTAGCAATTTAATGGTACTATGTTCAAAACACAGCTCCAACTCAGTTTCACTTGCAGCATGAGCACTCAGGGCATCTGCAAATCAGATTCCCAGTGTCTCAAAGCGGGCAGCCAGAACACACAATTAGTTGCCAACTGTGAACTTTTTGTTTTAAGTGACATTCCCAGTCTCACGTCAGGGGTCAGCAACCCTAATGACAAGAAGAGCCATTTTTAAGAATTCCTTCAATAACCAAGTGTTTTGAGAGCCGCAATGGGGGTAGCCTCGTGGTGGTGGGGAGTTGGGAGTGAGGCCAGAGTGCCTGCTGCAGGGTACCCTGGCGGGCAGGGGGGAGCCCGGAACCAGGAGTGAGACCCCTGCAGGGTCCCCCAGAGGCGGGGGGGGGAGCCCAAAGCCAAGAGTGGACTACCCGCACGGTACCTGGTGGCAGGCAGGAGCCTGATGCCCGGAGCCGCAAGGGGACAGCCAAAGAGCCTCATGAAGCTCCAGATCCGCAGGTTACAGACCACTGACATAGGCGCTCCATGGCAAAGACAGGGGTAGAATCCAGTTATCTAGGGCGATGTGCAGTTTCCTTAATCACGAGCCTATTCTTTCACCTCTTGCGGTGTCCTGCCTCATTCACTATACACCTGCTACCTTCCACAACACTGACAAGTGCAACAGGAGCCTACAGCGTCCTTCATTACACAACTTGATAGATCTGCAGCGTAGGTCCAGCCCATTCACTAAAAGATCTAAGAGTACCGTGGAAAAGATTAAACCTTTGAGACTATAACCACAAACATACAATCGGGCTGAGTTAAAGCTACAAAGCAACTGCACATCTAGTATTTTCCTAATTTTCAAGTATTTGACTCAGCAACCCGAATACATTTATTTAACAGTGTTTTTGCATGTAAAATCCCTATGTCTACACCTACAAAAGCTAGTTCGAATTAGTTAACTCGAACTGACTAATTTGAACTAATTTTAGTTAATTCGCATTAACTTAATTCGAACTAGCATGGCCCCACTAGAATGCTGGTTCGAACTAGCCATGGCCATGCAGGGCACTTGCTTAGTTCGAATTAGTCAGTTACAGGAAGGTCAATCTGCCGATTAGTTCGAACTAAGCAGTTATTTCGAACTAATATGGCCACATTTGCCTTAGTTCGAATTAATGGATCGAATTAACCATTAATTCAAAGTAATCGAATTTATTAGTTCGAATTAAGGAAGCCCTTAATTCAAACTAATGAAAGCCTAGTGTGGACAAGGCTTGAGTTAGTTCGAATTAAGCTTCCTTAATTCGAACTAACTTGCAATTGTAGACATAGCCTTTCGTTTTATTTTCAAAGGTAATAAATAAGAAGTTCTGTGATGAGTAACTATCAAGTCTCCCCATCATTAAGACCTGTATTGTCTTGAACTTTCTGCATTGCCATTCAGAGCTCTAGCATTATAGTTACAAGACTAATTAAGCAAAACAAGATGTACCCATACACACTACCACCATCCTTTCATGCCTTCTGGAATTAGTCCAACTGCTGTCGACATTTTCAGTTTCTTTTCTTGTCATCAGCTCTCCAAAGCATCAGCCACAAGAACAGCAGCATGCTGCCTCAAAGGTCAAAGATGCTCTATTCCCACCATGAACTGGAAAACGGGTGTCTCATCAAAAAGTCCAACAGAAAAAAACACTTCTAATGTAACTATGGTCTGAGATCTGTCAGTGTTCAAAGAAATGGAAGCAAAAACAGCCAGGGAAATGAACTATGTTGAAAGTCAGTGTCCATTAGCTCTTGTGGACTATTCCTGAGCAACGCAAGACATCCCAGAATTTCATCCTCTCCATCCAACTAAAAACCTAGGTGCAGAAAAGCAAGGTCTTGTATATAATAGTAGGTGCTTTTATTTTCAAGGATGGAAACCAATGATTAAGAGAAGAAAAACCACCAAGATTTACAAAAATGTCAGGAGGATCATGGGACTTTCTTGGTAGATTTCACACAACACAAGCCCTCAGTCCTGGATAATTCGGCTTTGGCAAAGAGCTTGCCAGCATAGGCTCATATCAGTTGATGTATGGGTGAAACTAACACGTACAACACTTTAGGCCCAGCAAGATTGTTGTTCATCTGCACAGATTTGAGGAGACACAATAATAAGAGAAACTTACCAGATTCATTCCCTCTGTATTTTTTCAGTATGCTTTTGTGTATTAAACCATGGCAATGTTTCCTTTTAGAACAGTAACTAGTATTGGAAACGTAGAATGTCTCCTGTAAAGATCAGCCAAGTGGAGGAGCCAAAGATACAATGAGAACAAATGCAGTCCCAATATCCCTTGCTAACTAAGCACAATCTCCTTCCCCCTACAAACCCAGTCCCAAGTGCCTGTGCCCCTAAAAGGCGGGGTGCACAGATGGATGTCAGGGGTCCTTCTCTCTCACTGGTTTTCTTCCCCTAAATGACTCAGCCCTGCCAACTCCTCATTCCTGCCTCATCTTCCATCTCAGCAACTCCGCTCCACTTCCAATCACTGCTTATATTGCCAGGCACTTGTAATCCATGAAGTGGGAATGAGGATCTCAGGTTCTTAGCGCTCCTTTTTTAGGTTTTCCCCTTCTTCAAAGTCTAAAGAGGTAACCAATGCCTGGTCACATTTCTCTCCTTCTTCCTCCTTATTCCCAGTAGTTCAGGGAGTTTGTTTTCTCTTCTGGTCATATTACAAGCTGGGGATCCTTGTGGGGGTACCAGCTGGGAGAAGCTTTGTGGGAGGGAAGAGAGAGGAGTGGTCCAAGTGGGCTCTCTGGACCTCATCTCTATTTTACATATGCGGGGCTAACAACACTTCTCCAGGGTTGAGGATAAATTTACTAATGTTTGTTAGTGATGAGCAACAGAAAAATCCATTATCCCTCATTCTCTGCAGAGTTTTCTGGAATGCAGTAAATAAGGCCTGGAGCTATCTACTAAATGAGAAGGTTGAAAAGAAATATTGGACAGTTACCTCCTTCCCTGAACATTGTTCATTTCTTTCACTGAATAAGATCAGGTCCTGTGGAAAAAATAATATATGAGCTTGTAATTAAAGACTATCAACACAAACATACACACACACACACACACACACACACACACACACAGAGGCAGGATTCAGATTACACAGTCAACCTTATCTTTTAGATGTAAATTCAACTGGTTGAAATTTTTTGCATGAAAAACTTTTTGTGATCATAAAACAATTTTTGAAACAAGATGTTTCATTGAAACCTGTTGACATTACCTAAATTTTCAAATTTTTTTGCAAAAAAAATTATTCTTTTTAGACAGATTTTTTTTAATCAAAATTAGCTACTTTTTATTGTTTGCACCAAACAAGGTTCTCAACAAACCAACATAGTGGTTTGGTAAACAACATAATTTATAGGCAAAGGATTCATGCTGGTGTGACCGGGGCCTTCTGGGATACCCTCCTGGACGTGCAAAAATCAGGGCAAGCTGCAAAACTGGGAGCCAAACTCCCCACACACTGATGGGTGGTACTTAAACCAGTCTCCCTATCGGTCACAAATGGGCTTCTGGCACCCCACACCAGGTACCAAGAAATCTGCCCAAAATAGAAACAGCTCCCTTGATTGCACTCCAGCTCCCACCTAGCCACACGGTCCCTTAAAGATATAGGTTCTCCTGACCCCAAAGGGCCAGCCACGTACCACAGAACAATATAGGTTTGGATCTTACCCAAAATACCACACTGATAGCCAATCCTTTAGCAACTACAATTAAAGGTTTAATATAAAATGAAAAGAAGCAAAGTATGAGAGATGTTAAAGGGTCAAAGCAAATCATATAAATACAAATGATTTAAAGTTCATGTAAAGCAGTTTGCAGGCTTGTTCCTCTGATAAACACCCAGCACCTGGGTGGGCCTCAATCCTTTGTCCAGTTTCAGAGGAATAGTTCCAGAGATGGGTGTTGGCTATAGACTGGGGACTTGAGACTAGATGGAGTCGGAACTGCTGCCTTTTATCACGTCTGGCCTTCTCCATGCAGTGTGCAGGTTTCTCCCTCAGCCCATTGTACCTGGTAGCTTCCTTAATGGGCCATTAAGAGGACAATGGCTGGGTAGACATTCAGTCTGGGGAGTTTCCCCAGACGCACACAAGTTAAAGTATAGATATAACAACCATATTCCTAACTTCTAATACAAATGCAATTCCTACACATAAACTATATAATCATTCCCAACAAATTACTACCTTTCTATTAATACCAAATGTGGCATAGTTCCTATGGATTATAACAATTATGAGATATTAATAGAAAATAATATCATAAATGGTTCCCTAAATCCAGACAGCGTTACAGCTGGATTCAGTTGATAAAAGAATGAAAAGATAGGAATATGATTAATGCCAGTCAGCATGGATTTATTGAAAATACATCTTGTAAGACAAACCAGACTTCATTCTTTGACAGAAATACAAGTTTGATTGATAAAGGTAACTTCACAGATGTAATAGACTTAGACTTTTTTAAGATGCTTCATACCACTTGACATTCTGATCAAACCATTAGCACTATACCATATTAAATGAATACATTAAATGGATTAAGAACTGCCTAAATGACAGATCTCACAAAGTAGTCCTCAATGGGGAATCACCACTGGAGCAGACCTTTCACTAGGATGCTGTAGGGGTTGGTAGTAGGTCCAACACTGCTCAACATTTCCATAAATGATGTTCAAGTATAAAATCATGGCTGGTAAGATTTGTAGATAACACAAAGATCGGTGGAGTAGTAATTAATAATGAGGATAGGACAGCCATACAGAGGTGATCCAAATCACTTGGTAAGCTGGGAGCATTCAAACAAAATGCAATTGAAGATATCTAGGAACAAGAAAAGGAGGCCATACCTACAGTATGGGGAACATACCCTGGAAAGCAGGAACTCTGGAAAGGATTCAAGGGTCACAGTGGACAAGCAACTGAAGATGAGCTCCCAGTGTGATGCCATGGCAAATTGGGTTACTGTGATCCATGGATGTATTAGCAGAGGAGGAGTGAGGAGGCATTGCTGAGATCACCGGGGTGGTCCTCAGTCCTGTTTTGAAGGTTGCTGAAATGCTGGAGGGGGTGCAGAAAGAGCCATAAAAATAGTTTGAGGCCTAGAGAAAATGCCTTACAGTGGGAAACCTGAAGAGCTCCATCTGCTAAATTTAACAAAATGAAAATGGGGTGGGGGGAGTTATTACAGTGTCTGAGTACCTGTCTGGGGAGAAAATATGGGGTGCGGGCTCTTTGATCAAGTAGAGAAGGGCAGAACAAGAACCAACAGCTGGAAGTTGAAGCCAGACATATTGAAATTGGAAATAAGGCACACATTTTTAAGTGAGGATGATTGAAACAAACTATCCAGGGAAGCGGTGGATTCTCCATCTCTTGCTGTCTTGAAATTTAGATTGGGATGTCTTTCTGGAAGACATGCTTTGATCAAATACAAGTTCTTGGGCTCACTACAGGGATAACGGAGAGATATTTAATGGTCCATGATATACAGGAGCTCAACGAGATGATCTAATGGGCCTTCTTCCCTTAAACTCTACAAACTGATGAATGTATAGACTATACATTGTGGCTGAAATAACTATAAAGAAAAAAACTAATCAACAAAATTATTCTCCCAGCTGATCATTTCCTCCAGGAGGGTCAGTTCCTAGAAGACAATATAGTGCTGTGAATTTAACTCTCCCATATTAAAGAGACCCATAATAGAAAATAGTTCAAGAGATGAACTCTTGAATGGCCACACTAGCAAGGTTAATTAACTGCTTTAAAAATGATTATAGCAATTAAAAATCCTCCTTTTCTACATGGCCATAAATTTCCCAAGGTTTAAAAAAGAACCAAAACCTACTACCATAAAATGGATCTCAGTTACAACTCCTGGGAGTTAAGGATACGTGGCATTTTATAAGGCTGTGATCAGAAAGAGGTACTACTAAATAAATACATTATACAAAACATGAGTTTGATCCTGCAAATACTACTTACATAAGTAATTATTCTTCTCATTGACTTCATTAGAACCGTTCACGTCTGTAAGGACTACTTGCATGCCCAAAATTTGCTGCAAAACCAGGGCCCCCAAAGCATGATCCTGATCTTGGCTTGAATGATACCTGATATTTGGAAGTTTGCGCAGCAATGCACAGCCTTAAGAATTCCTCACAAAGCATTTCATGATTGGGCCCAAGGGCTGGCACTAGCAAAGTTGGAGTTTATTTTCCACCTCTGCTGGCTTTTCAGTGACCATTGAATAGATAAAGATAAAGGGGCCCCAGGCCTCAGTGAGAGTGCAGAGTACTGATTCCTTCCATAACCCATGGAAATATCATTTCCCTCCTGCTCCCAGCCCCACCCTGCCATGCCTCCTATCCTGGGGTCTGCATGGAGCTCCTTAGTTCCCGCCCTAGGGGAATTCTCTCTGGCTGGATCCAGAGCTTTTAGAGCATCTGTACACAGCTCCAGCCCCTTTACCCAGGGTCTGAGCCTGACATCACTTATTCATATCAGTTTTCTCACTGAAGTCAATGGGAATAATCATGTGAATAAGGCTGTACAGGCTTCAATCTCTCCTGAACAGCTGTAGTTCATACTGATCCACACCTTGCAGTAGGTTCCAGGCGGGTAGCCATGTTCGTCTAGTTCAGCAAAACAAACAAGGAGTCCTGTGGCACTTTTAAAGACTAACACATTTATTTATCGCATGAACTTTCGTGGGTGTGATCCCCACTTCATCAGATGCATGAAATGGAAACTGTAGCATGTCAGGTGAACAGATAAACACAGAGAAGTCACAAGATCAGCTTTCTACAATTTCCACTCCACAATCAAACTTAGCCTGGAATACTCCACACAGGAGATCCACTTTCTGGACACTACAGTGCAAATTAGTGATGGGCATATAAAGACCACCCTATACCGAAAACCTACTGATCGCTATAGTTACCTACATCCCTCGAGCTTTCATCCAAGACACACCACATGATCCATTGTGTACAGTCAAGCCCTAAGATATAATCGCATTTGCTCTGACCCTTTAGACAGAGACAGACACCTTCAGGATCTCTATCAAGCATTCTTAAAACTACAGTACCCACCCACAGAAGTGAAGAAACAAGTTGACAGAGCCAGACGGGTACCCAGAAGTCAACTACTGCAGGAGAAGCCCAAGAAAAAAAACAACAGAACGCCACTGGTCACCACCTACAACCCCCAAGTCAGACCTCTTCAACACATCATCAAAGATCTACAGCCTGTTCTACAAGATGATCCATCACTCTCTCAAGCCTTGGGAGACAGACCTCTCCTTGCTTTCAGACAGCCCCCTAACCTTAAATGGATACTTACCAGCAACTACAGATCATACAACAGAAACACTAAAGCAGGAACATATCCCTGCAACAAACCACGCTGCCAACTTTGCCCTCATATCTACACTGATGACACCATCACAGGACCAAATCAAGCCACCTACTCCATCAAGGGCTCATTCTCCTGCTCATCCACCAATGTGATTTATACCATCATGTGCTGGAAATGCCCCTCTGCCTTATATATTGGACAGACAGGACAGTCTCTGCGCCAAAGAATCAATGGACACAAATCTGACATCAGAAATTGCAACACTGCAAAACCTGTAGGGGAACACTTCAATCTCCCTGCTCACTCCCTTGACGACTTGTTAATAGCTGTGTTGACACAGATGAATAACAAATCACAGCTTCAAAGAGAAACTGCAGAACTCAAATTTATATGTAAATTCAACTCAGTTGCCTTAGGGTTAAACAGGGACTATGGATTTTTCTCTCATTACAACAGGTGATTTGACCTCACCCTCCTCTATGTGCTTTTCCCCAGTGTTTGAATCCTAACACCTATTTTGATTTGCTGTTACAGCCTGAACTGATCCTATGTCATACACACCCCAGCATTTAATTTCCTCCCATTCTGTAAGTTTCCCATCTTCAAAGCATCTGACGAAGTGGGATTTTCTCCCACTTAAGCTTATGCGATGAATAAATTTGTTAGTCTTTAAAAGTGCCACAGGACTCTGTTGTTTTTCTACAATAGACTAACACGGCTACCCCTTTAGAAAAGGTCAGCTCAGTATTTTTTAGCAAAGTTGTTTTGATTCAAACAGTGTGGAACAACAGATGAGAAGGTGTGACTGTTAAAAGAAGGGAAGTTCACCTTTGATGATGAGAGAGCCAACCCAAATCCCCATCACACTCTGACTGAAGACAGCGTTTGTACCAGTATGACCCTTAAAGAGGTGACAAGGCAAGAAAGGTTTTTCAGAAAATAAGAATTAGAAAAGCACGTGTAGGGCTCTCTGCGCTGACAGGCAGGGCAGGAAGCAGTCAGGAAGAACCATGTAAATGCTAAGCTGTTCCTATAACTTATCTTTCAAGGACTTTGTACAGTGCTGAACACAAGGGGCTCCAATCTTGACTGCAGCCATTGTGCACTACCGTAATAGAATCATAGGCTGTGTCTACACTTGTTAATTTAAGTCGACTTAGCATGTCCATACTCAAAAATTAAGTCGACTTAAAGGGGACCTTGCCAAATCGACTTATACCGTCCACACTGGATGCCTAGGTCGACTTCGCGGGGCTAGGTGGACCTGGGATAGGTCCACGGTGGCAGGGGGGCATGCCTTGCCAAGTGCCAGGGGGCTCAGCATTTGCCCCATTGTACCTGGGTACAATGGGGGCTGAGCTGGACAGGGACACTGGCAGGGCATAGGAGCAGGGTGGGCAGGGCTTTGTCCTGCCCTGTGGGAGGGCACGCCAGGCTCTTCCTGTGCCAGCCACCCTGGCAGGGAGGGCAGTGGGGGAGCCCTGAAGCCCTTTAAGTCAAATTAAAGTCAATTTAGGGCTACTCTGTGTCCACACTGGCTAAATTGACTTAATAAAGTTGACTTAGCCAGCAAAGTCGACTTAAAACGAGGTTTAATAAAGTCGACTTTAATTTTCCTTAAGTCGACTTAAGCTGCTGCTTAAGTCGACTTAAGGAAAGTGTGGTGTGGACGCAGATTAAATTAAGTCAATTTAAGGAAAGTGTGGTGTGGACGCAGATTAAATTAAGTCGATTTAAGGAAAGTGTGGTGTGGACGCAGATTAAATTAAGTCGACTTAAACAAGCTTAAGTCGACTTAATTTGTAAGTGTAGACGCACCTATAATGCCTGTTCTCAAGCATTTGCATTTGTAGAGGGAAAGTATTTGTGATCAAACACCTTCCAGGGCAGAGCGTTGAACTGCTATCTGTGCTACCACTGGCCAGAGAAGAGAACACCCAACTCTCATTTCACTAAAACATGTTCAGAGCACACTTCCCAAGTGTCAATGGATCCTCATAGCACCCTGGGTGCTGGGTAAATCCATGTCATTTACTCCATTTTGTAAATGGGGAAAAGAATGCAGAGGTTAAAAACGTTGGCCAAGGCCACAGAGAACATCTGGCTACAGATGGCTTAGGACTCAGTGTTCTAGTGCCCAGCACTCTACATCCAATAGCATACACATCTGTATGCATAGCAGTTCAATCTTGCCAGGGTAGTGCTCATGGTTCCTCTGGCTTCACCTCCTGAAAAGTGTTGAGCATCCTCACCTTCCATTGACTTTGATGCCAATAGCAATGCCCATAGTCTGAGTTTACCGTTATTCAGTTCCCTAACAGCAATCAAGGACTTGACCCAGCAAGGTGCTCAGCTCCCCTAGTTTCACTGAGAGTTGAGGGTGTTCATTCCCCTTCCAGGAGGTCTTCAGCACAGGGTCATACCCTTTGTGCCAAACAACGTGTTGTCACTGAGCCAAATCTTGACAGGTGTTGCGCACCTACAGGTTCCATTGGGCCAAGCCTAGCATTCTCATCTTAAGCAAACCCATTGATTGCCAAGGAAATTTACCTTCACGTTGGCTGAAGGAAAGCTGAGTTACAACATCAGGGTTTGACCTATTGACCTTTGTCAAAGTTGCAGGTGCTCAGCACCTCTGCTGGCTCAACAATGTGAATTGAATTCCTCAGGAGCAGAGTGCACTCCGCAGCATCTTTCAGGATCCGGCCATAGTAGCCGTATAGTCTTTCTGAAAAATTGATCCACTTGTCAATCACTCCCATGAAAACACCTCATCCCTCACTCCTCTGGGTGGGGAAAGTCTGTAAGGCAGGGATATTAAACAATATTTCATTGAGGTCGTCATCTAGAAACGGCCTTGATGTCAGAAGATTCACTGGTCTGTATTAAAATGAAGTATATTTGTTAAATGAGACGGGCAAGCACCAACAGGGAAGCTTAATATTTTCCTTTTAGGAAACATTACGGTTCTTACTGCTTCATCTTTTATTATATTCAGCTTCTTATGCTGCGCCCATCACACAGGTAGCTGAATACTGAAGATGACACAGCCTCACTTTTATTGATATCAATCCAGAACACTGGCTTGTCCACAATACAGTTATTTCAGAGCAGAATTGCTGTGCATGTATGTCTCTGCCACCTTCCAAACTGATGCTAAACTTTGTAGTAAGTGGGGACACTATGGCTGCATCTACACTTGTAAACTAAGTCGACTTAATTTACCCTGCGTCTACACTACAGTTTCCTTAAGTCGACTTAAGCAACTTGCTTAAGTCGAATTAAGGAAAATAAAGTCGACAATGAAAATTAAGTTGACTTTATTAAACCTAGATTTAATTCGACTTAAGGCTTAAGTCAACTCCCTAGAGTCAACTTACACCAGTGTAGACTTAGGGCTACCCCAGGACTGCACCAATGCCCTCCCTGCCAGGGGGGCACAGGGGGAGCCTGGCATGCCCCCTCACAGGGCAGGGCAGAGCCCTGCCCATCCTGCCCCATGCCCTGCCAGGGTCCCTTTCCCCCTTTGCCCCATTGTACCTATGTACAATGGGGCAAAGGCTGAGCCCCCTGGCACTTGGCAAGGGGTGCCCCCTCTGTCCCCCTGGACCTGCCCTAGGTCCCCCTAGCCCCTAGATGGTGACCTAGGCGTCCATTGTGGACGCTCTAGGTTGACTTTGTAAGTTCCCCCCAAAGTTGACTTAAAATTTAAGTGTAGACTCACTAAGTTGACTTAGCTAAAATCAATTTAAATTTCCAAGTGTAGACATAGCCTATGGGTGCGCCTACACTTGTAAATTAAGTCGACTTAAACTTGCTTAAATCAACTTAATTTAATCTGCGTCTACACTACATTTTCCTTAAGTCGATTTAAGCAGCAGCTTAAGTCAATTTAAGGAAAATTAAAGTCGACTTTATAAAACCTAGTATAAAGTCGACTTTACTGGCTAAGTCGACTTTATTAAGTCGACTTAGCCAGTGTGCACGCAGATTAGCCCTAAGTTGACTTTAAATTGACTTAAAGGGCTTCAGGGCTCCCCCACTGCCCTCCCTGCCAGGGTGGCTGGCACAGCCAGAGCCTGGCGTGCCCAGCCACAGGGCAGGACAGAGCCTTGCCCACCCTGCTCCTATGCCCTGCGAGTGTCCCTGTCCTGTTCAGCCCCCATTGTACCCAGGTACAATGGGGCAAATGCTGAGCCCCCTGGCACTTGAGCAGGGGTGTCCCCCTTGCCACCGTGGAGCAGTCCCAGGTCCACCTAGCCCCTACAAGTCAACTTAGGTGTCCAATGTGGACGCTCTTAGTCAATTTGGCAGGGTACCCTTTAAGTCGACTTGATTTTTGAGTGTAGACATGCTAAGTCGACTTATTTGGCCAAGGGTAGACATAGCCTATATTAGTGAACTTGCAGGAATAATATATTGTTGCTTCATTGTGATTTTTAGAAGAAGTGTTTTCATCTCCTTTTGGTATCATGAGGTTGCAGTACAGACTCCTACATCTAGTTCTGAGACAAATGTGCGTATTTTAATAGAAATTATGGATTTTTGAGTTCTGTTCACCATGTAACCATTATGTTTCTCAAAGCAGCACATTTTCTTTTAATGTTGCAATGTCTGTTAAACAGTGACAGACTTTGGCAGCAAGTTTCACGGATGTTTGCTTAGTGATATCTAATGGAAAAGTTCCAAAGAGGTAGCCGTGTTAGTCTAGTTCAGCAAAACAAACAAGGAGTCTTGTGGCACTTTTAAAGACTAACAAATGTATTTATTGCATGAGCTTTTGTGGGAGAAAATCCCACATCATCAGACACTTGAAGTTTACACTTCCCTGCATTTTATTTTCTTCCCATTCTATAAGTTCCCCATCTTCAAGCGTCTGACAAAGTGGGATTTTCTCCCACGAAAGCTCATGTGATAAATAAATCTGTTAGTTTTTAAAAGTGCCACAGATCTAATGGAAAAATCACCTTTCTCACAGGCCCTTCCTGGAAAACACATAAATAAGAAAATTGCATGCACACATGACGTTTCTTTCATGCCTGATGAAACTAGTCTTGCACCCAGATATTTTTGGTTTCTTTTCTCACATGCAGTTCAGAGTAGCATGCTCAATAACAATTGCATTGAAGGTCAGAGTTTCATATCTCTAATATGAACAGAAAAAGATGATGATCACATAGCCTGATGGGAAAACAGCTCTTCAGGACTCTGCTAAGAATACTGTACCCATAGCAAATATAAATATAAGATTGATGGATTGGATTGCTGGTTAAGGGTGATGATGTCATCAGATGTCATGTCGTGTTGGATGTGTTGTGTCCTAAACCCTTTCCCTTCTTCAGCCTGAAATACCCCCTTCCCACCAGCTGATCTCTTAAAGTATAGTCTTCTAGGGAAGAAAGCTCATAGGATTTGGTGGATAGCCTGGAACTCTTAAACCAATGCCTAATAAGTAGCACCCTCTACCTTAGAAGTGATAAAGAAACATAGATAAAATTATGAAAAAAAATCCAATATATTGGGAAGGCTGTTAAAAATGTAGAGCAGGACATGTTGGATGTTTGTAAATTATATATGAACTAAAATACCCCCATTCCACTTTCCTGTGTGTATAACTAGAGAGAAAAGACCCAGGTATTTAAAGTGATATCGCATAATAATCTGTTTATTAAATATTTTCATTAGAACACAAATATTAGACTTTTCATTTAAAATAAAACAGAATTGTTGATAGCGTAGGTAATGTCCTTACATAAGTATTAAAAGAGTGGACATAAGAGTGGAAGGCAAGGAAATACAGTGGAGACGTTATAAGTTATACACTGACGTGGATATTCATATAGTTTTTGTAAAATACTTTAAAAATCATTTAATGCCATTTGGTCCACCATCCCCCGAAATAGTTCAATTGTTAATCTAATACAGGCAGCAAATTGCTCCATTTGTCTAAATTCTTTTATTCACAATCATTATTCAACCCCATTTCCATGGATGATTTTTTGTTTCTGCAACCAAATTGGGTGCAGTCAGAAACATTCCAGACAGGTGTCTGGTCTTATTTAATGTCAGCACTAGACGTGGCTGGCACCCTGGCCAATGCAACTTGTGGGTTGCAGGCAGCCCCTCAAGTAACTTTTATATCTATTAGCTAACATCGGCTCAGAAGCCATATCTGATTTTAAAGCCATACAGAAAATATGTGCAAGCTCATAAACATATGCTTTTTGGGTATCTTTGTATCAGTGAATGGAAAAAGCACTTGCAAAGTACCTAGAATTTACATTATTAACACTGCAAGTCATACAAGCAGGAAAAATATTGCAGAAAAATATGGCATCTATCTATCCTCAGGGAAAATGGAATCAGGGAAAACAACAGGGTTTTCACCTATGCAGTCAAGTTCCAAAGGGGTGGCCATGTTAGTCTAGTTTAGCAAAACAAACAAGGAGTCCTGTGGCACTTATAAAGACTAATAAATTTATTTATCGCATGAGCTTTCGTGGGAGAATATCCCACTTTGTAAGTTCCCCATCTTCAAAGCATCTGACGAAGTGGGATTTTCTCCCACGAAAGCTCATGCGATAAATAAATTTGTCCATATTTAAAAGTATCACAAGACTCCTCTGCAGTGTAACCCATGAACACACACAGAGGCAGACACCCTGATATATATTCAAGTTTCTTTTAAAATTCTGCCAACAGGAGAGCATATATACACAAACACCTCCCCCCACTCCAATACTTACAGCACACACCCATTGGAACCAATTTCCATAACCTATTTTATAGATAAACTACTTTCAGCATATTTACAAACTAACTTGTGTATTTTCCGATATATCACGCACAGAAATTTACAGCGAAAATACAGGAAAAATAATCTTCGTTCTGCTACCTAAAAATTTAGCAATAGACCTCCAAGCAGTAGATGTTAAGCTGTCCCAACCTCCTAAGAAAAGTTCCTTGAGGAAAAAGTTGATTTCTTTCTGAAACCTTCAGGGCAGCAAGGTCGATTCCCAAGGCTCCAGCCTTCTTGATAACACATGAATCTGGTTTTTATAAAACACAAAGGAAAGGTGCTAATTACTCTTTGAAGTAAGACCTACAGCACATTGTTACTCCAACATGGTCACCTTCCTTCTCCCCCTCTCTGGTAGACTTAACGCCGTCAGAAATGGGGACACGTGTCGTGCAGTCTTTGTGCAAAGGTCAACATATATACAGATTGTACTGAGACAGGCATTATTAATTTTGGCCCCCCTCCAATAAAGAAACATTTTAGTATTTTAGAAGAATATATGGACATAACAGGTGCATATGAATGCCAAAGGCAGTCAATATAGATACACACAAATAAAAAGAACCTATTTATGTAGAGGAACACAAAAAGCCACATTCAGACACCCACAGGGACTGTCAATACACAGGTTATTATACCAATTTCAGAGAAACCAAAAATACAAGTCATGCTATCCCACATACAAAGGTTATACACATGATCCTGTACCTGGATAGATAAACCCCGAAGTACACAAACTCAGCCACAGGTTTTTTTTAAGCATTATTTTATAGAAAACACACAGCCTAGTTTATCTGTGTTCGAAATATACAAAATCATGTTTTTATTATCTGCTAACCTGCTATCAAAGCTATAAATTATCTAACCTTTAGGTCAAGTTAAGTAAAATGTTAGTTGTTCTTTCTCGCTCAAACTATTCTGTGTAAAAGAGTTGAGCACCTTTTTTACTATTCTTCCCACAAACGGTGCCCTTTGCTAAGTTAAACCGGTAACACTTTCAGAGTGTAAATTCTGTGGACACAGACTTAGAGACAGGTAGTCTATTTGATTGTGCTTTTAAATAATGGACTGTCGTTGTATGAAAATGGTCACCTTTCGCTTTAATAAACAAAATGTAAACAGCCTTGAAACACCAAGCAAAGTGCAGCTCTGATGAAATATTTGTGAGTCAATAAACAAAAGCAAGATGATTTCCTCAAAGTTCAACATAGCTTAGGTGCTGTAGCACTAAATATTTTGCACTAACTTATTTGGTTCATTTAGCAAAATACAAACCTATATCCATATA
>ML686047.1:714123-743249 GCA_007922175.1 Pelusios castaneus
TACATATATATCATGTAAATCACACACGCAGACACGCACAATCCAAATACAAACCTATATACATATATATCATGTAAATCACACACGCAGACACACACAATCCAAATACAAACTTATATACATATATATCATGCAAATCACACACGCAGACACACACAATCCAAATGCACAGTGGCTGATAGCTAACCTAAAAATAAGAGCTGCAAATACCAGTTGGCAAAATGCTCCCAAACTGTCACTTCAGAAAGAGCAGGCGGTCCTCTCTTCCTCAGGGCTTTCACAAGACCTCAGAGTGAAAGCAGCCGCTAGCTTTTCTTTGTGATACTTTTTCCTACTGACAATGAGTCAGAGAATCAGTTTGGGCCCCCAAGCTGTGAGCAAGGCACACAGATTTTGCAGAGCAACCTTCCTCCCTTCTCTTTACACAAACTCTGTTAGAATTAGCCCTTCGTAAACCAAAAGGGAAATGAGAGGACAGGCTTCCTGCCAAAGTGAATGCAGACACAGTGTTGTGTATTGAGGCCTGTTGTATTATCGCTGCTTGCCGGGGTGGGGGTTCTGTAGCAAAATGTGTGAGGTTGTCTGGAAAGAGCCAACTAAAAGCAAGGTGAGCTGAGCTGTGCCTCACTACCTTAGGGAGCCGCCTGCTTTGTCTCTCTCCCTATGTCTACACTTGAAAAGTTAAGTGGACCTTATTAAATCGACTTAACAGAAGTGGACTTAACTTTTCAAGTGTAGACGTGGCCCCTTTTCGACCCTATTAAGTCGACTTAACGTTTTAAGTCGACTTAAAAAGGTCCACCTAGGCACTACTCCGCATCACCACTGGCTTAAGACTTAATAAAGTCGACTTAAGCGCTAGCTCAAATTAAAATGAGGTGTTATTAATTCGAACTAACTTTTTCTTAATTCAACTTAAGGAGCAGCTTAAGTCGAATTAAGGAAAGTCTAGTGTAGACGTGGAATAAATTAAGTTGATTTAAGGCTCCTTAAGTTGACTTAATTTGTAAGTATAGACGCACACTCTCTGGTTTGGGCTCCTGCATGATGTCCTTCAGAATTCTAAGAAATGAAGTTGTGTTACATCGCAGCCTTCTGGCAAGAGTCCTTGTTGTTTTTATCTAACTTCTCGGCATTTAAGCCATAAAAGTAATAAACAAATCACAGGCAAAATACAGATTTTTACTGAACAGAAAGGCTTTACCAATTTTGCATCCTCCAACAAAATAAAGTTCCAGTATATAGAAAACAACACACATAGGGTACATATGGCCCCCAAACATTAACAAGGCTCCCCAAAACAGAGTAGTTTCAAGCTGGACCCCATTAAAGTAGCAGGCCCAAATGCTAGGGTGGTCTTCTCATAGCATAGTAGGCAACTGGTGAAAATGTTTTGGGCAGAGACTGAGCCTACCCCTTGCTCATCCCAAAGCAAAGGTTCCTGTCCCATGGGGCTGGGCCTGGCTCCCCATTTAGTCCATTGGTTCTCACTGCTGGCAGATTTGGAAGAGCTTGCTACCATACCATTTGATGCGCAGGTCCATGTACAGGTGCCCCATCCCCCTCTTCCTGGCCCTGCATCTCCTCTTTTTCCCTTGGGATTCCTGACCAACCCCCCCACCCACATACCCACCCCACTCCCCCCACACACACATCTCTCAATATCATCCTCACCTCCTAGGACTCTGCTTCCCTCCCAGTCTCTGCAAGATCTCCTACCCTCCCGCCCCCATCTCTTCAAGATATTTCCACCAGGACTCCTCCTCTTCCCAATCCTCTCAAGATCTCCCCCTTCCACTGAGACTCTCACCCCACCATAGAGTTCCCTCCCTTGAAGCACCCTGCAGGAGCCAGTACCCCCATGTGCAGACTGAAGAGTCTAGTTCCACCTGCAGGGAATCTAGTGCGCAGGTAGGGCCTTCCCCAGCGAAGGCCTGCCCCCTTCCTGCCCCTGGCACTACCAAACACAGGGCTTTGCTTGCCGACTGGCCATGTCCACAAGGTGGGGGGGGGGTCATAAAATAGATTTGTGGGGTCTGAGCCCACTCTCATCTCAGCCACCCAGCACAACGTCTTTTAGTGAAACCTCCAGTAAATGAATCACTCGTGTTGTCCTTTGAAAAACACCCGCCACAAGCCAATAGCATCCAGCACCACTTCACATGGTCCCAGATGGGGAACAGCCCATATATCTACAACAGCCCGTCCTACATACACAATCACGGATGGACGGACACTATACTCTGTTATCCTAAAATTGTCCCTCCCCCCACCAGGTATGGAACAGAACATAAATACAAAACTAATGGTGCCAAGGCCTTGTTGGAAAGAATATGACTTTTTAAGCATGTGGATTCCACAGGCAAGAAGGGAAAAAGCCGAGCCATGGCCTGAGAGCTAACGAACTTGGCAGTGCAATGGACACAGCATGCAAATCCTGCACAGACAAATGGAGAATTTATTATTATTATTATTATTACAAATTGAGAAGTATTAGACCTTGCTATTCTCAACCAATCAGTTGCATCCAACGAACAATTAATGGCCTGGACACAAAAGTTAAAACATCTTTCTCATTTTCAAGTATAACTCAGAAATGGAAAGAGCTGGGGCCTGATCCTGCCAGGGGCTGAGCACCTTCTCGGGATTCTGAGCATTGGTCACCCTATGAATTAAAAAGAAACACGTAAGGAGAGAACTTAGTTATCGTCCTATCAAAGGAAATCATTAGGGGTTTGCCATTGATTCCCAAGGGAGCGGGATTGTGCCTTTTTTTTTAACAGAAACTTTTATGTGAATGTTGGTACAAAACTTTTTCAATTATTCTAGTACATTGGTAGTGGAACCATATTTCGGTAGCATTACAGAGTCCAGTTTAACAGGAGTTTTAAATCTTTCTTTTGTAAAGATCTCAATGAAACAGAAAGAACCAAACCACAGAGCTGATCTACACTTGCCACCATTTTCGGTGGCAGATGAAGGGAGATACACAAGCTACGTAAAATAACTTCGACTTTCTAACGCCCACTTCCATCCGTGTCTCCACTGTGCTGGGTCAAAGGGAAATGCCGTCCCTTAGACTCAGCGCTACTCTTCTTCAGTGGGTGGACTTACTGAGTTGAATTCTGGATCGATTGAGTGGGTCTTCACTGACTGCTCAATCAATCTGGGAAGATCGAACTGACGGCAGCGAATTTGCCGCCATTAGTGTAAACTTGGCTAAAGTCCATATACTGAGCCCTGTTTCAATTTTTCATGGTGAATGATTATTGAAAGATGAATTGACACAGAAAGAAAAAGAGTTCAGAAAATCTGCCCTTGGATGGTTTCTCACTGCACTGTCTCACTTTTCTTTGTACCATTTTTGCAAGAAATATGAAACATTCTGGGACCAACCTTTTGTGCAATCTGTTGCTGCTCATATGCCAATTCCTAGGCTGTTAGGGATATGTCAGGACTCTTTGCTGATAGAGCATTTTCTATCATTTTGGCCATAACAGAAAACCAAGGTACCAAGATGAAGCCACCAGATAATCAGCTGCGGACAAACACCCTCACCCACTTCTGGGGCAGAGGAAAGAACTCATCAGACACCTTGTATCCAGGTGGAAGCTCCCTCAGCTGGGAGAGAAGACACCTTAATAGTGATCTTCAAAGTATTAAGGCAGAATAGTTCCCCAGAGGTATGGAATGTGACAGCCAGCCGTGCAGATCTGTTGATGTAATTGCTATAAAAGCATATGAGCTCACTCTTAATGTCTGCACTGGAATGCAACTTTTAAGTAGTTTGCCAGCCAAATACACTTTACCCAGTAACTAATGGACCCGCACAGCTGTGCCATAACTGATCCAGTGTTTTTCTCAGGTAAGGTTATTGTGTATGAAGAGCTGTTCTCCTTTCCTTCAATAATACGGGGTTGTGTTGATACCATTATGCTGAGCGGCTCCTGGGTTTCGAATTAACTTAAATTTCTCCCTTCCTCCATTTGCTCTCTTGCAACCACGAAGAAACCGCAATCTCACCACAACCTCTACCACACGTGCCTGGTGGTTCCGTGACAGTTAATGGCTGCATCGGGGCAGGTGAGTCTATTCTACAGGACCAAATTTAAACACTAATGGATCCAAATATTTTTTCACCGACATTACAGAAATTCTTACCTTTCATCCATTCCTGGAGGTGCCCTGGGAAGGGCTGCTGTGGGTTACAACGTGACCAGTTACGCCTTGCCATTTATTACCTACAACTATCAGCGTGTGCTGCACACCTGGCTGTATGCTTTAATGTGGTCGATGTTATATAGGACACACCGCGCAGCAGCTGCTGCTGTATATGAGTCTCTCGCTTCTTGTGTTCTTAGAAACTGTCTCTTTTACTGTGTTGGTTTGGTGCAAACGAGCTGCCTTTAAAATGTGTATAATGGCAGCTAGTGGCAAGATTTCTATTTGCTAAGCTCTGTAGAAAAACAATAAGCCTGGGTCACTTTATCTACTGCTATGTCCCTGCCCCTATGACCTCTAGCTAGAGCCATTTTGTTTTTAATAAGGTAAAGCACATACATTTATCATCACAGATGTGGTCATCCACACCACGGAGTGGAAATATCCCATCCAGCCAGCAGCACTGCACTCAGCTGTTCAAATTCTACCATACAATAAACGCTCTCCTCGTAGCAAATATCCCTCTTAATGCTAAGTGGTATCATTAGTCAGGCAAGAGCTAATCCTACTTAAGACTAACAAAAAGAAAAGTATTATCAGGTGACTTTATATTAGTAGTAGCGCCATAATATGGAGGAGCCCTAATCAGAGCTCAGGATCCCATTGTGTTAGGTGCTGTACAAACACATTAGAAGACAGTCCCTGCCCCAAATAGCTTACAAGCTATGCATAAAGCAAGAAACAAAAGATGGATCCAGACAGACAGGAGTACAAAGGAAACAATGGTCAGCATGACAGGCAGTGGTGTCTGCACACCAGCTGCCTTCCTCCATTCCATGAACTACTAATGATGGAACCATTCTCCAATGCAGAAAGTACCGGAGGAATTGTTCCCAGTACACAGGGTGTTCGCAACACTTGCAATCATTGGCACTGGTCAGATAATGCAGAAGGTATTTGGCAGAAATGTTTCAGCACTGCCCTTGACATTTTTTTCTTCTAGAAGATTTTGAATTTTTGAAGAATGTTAATGTTAAGGAAGCTCCCAGGTACAATGGGCCCAGGGAGAAACCTGATGAGCCATCAAGGACACAATGGTTGGAGACAGCCTGTCTGGGGTGTTTCCCCAGAATCACACAAGTTAAAGTATAGATATAACAACCATATTCCTAACTTCTAATACAAATACAATTCCTATACATAAACTATATAATCATTCCCAGCAAATTACTACCTTTCTATTGATACCAAACATGACATAGTTCCTATGGATTATAGCATTTATGAGATATTAATAGAAAATAATATCATAAATGGTTCCCTAAATCCAGACAGCGTCACACCCTGCCCACATGCCCTGCCAGGGTCCCTGTTTCCCTTTGCCCCCTTGTACACAAGGAGCGCCCCCCCTGCCACCATGGACCTGCCCAAGGTCCCCCTAGCCCCTAGAAGTCTTCCTAGGCATCCAGTGTGGACGCTCTAGGTTGACTTTGTAAGGTCCCCACTCAGGCGACTTTAATTCTAAGTGTAGACTCACTAAGTCGACTTTAAGTCAACTTAGTTAAAGTTGACTTAAAATGACAAGTGTAGACATAGCCGAGGTGACTTGTCCTATGCCAAAAAGGAAGTTAGCACCCAAACGGCAATTAGAACCAAGATGTTCCTGGTTCCCAAGCTTGGGCAATAATAGGCAGTCATTTCAACGCTGGCAGGATAAGCAGAGAAGCCAAGAACCGTGTGGGCCATGGAGACAGCACTGCTCTGTCAATTGTAGGGGGCAGTGCATCCATGTCAGAGTTGAAGCACGCTGGCAGGAAGTTGTGGGGAAACTTGCCACTTCCCATACAGGACCTGTTCTGTAGGTAGGCAGGACTTAATCTCATGGCTCTCAGTAGAGCCCTTTGCACAGGAACTAAAATTCAGGCCTTCTTAAAAAAAAAAAAAATCAGACTAGACTGTTCCAGGCTCGGCCTAACACTCAATGACCATGCAGCCAACATAGGCTATGTCTACACTTACAAAAGTTAGTTAAAATTAGTTAATTCGAACTAACTAATTCGAACTAATTTTAGTTAGTTTGAATTAACTTACCATGCCATTAACACCTATTGACCATTGAATGGAGTAAGCAAAACCCGGAATTACTTCGACCCAGCATTTCCCACCATCAAAAACAAATCAAAATGGCAAGAGATTCCATGCTAAATTAGAACATTTCCTCTCCCAGTTCCCAAAAGTATCATGGGGGCTGGAAATTTCATATACCACCAGCAATAATAGCAGATAGAAAGAAACTGAGGGATGATGCAGTGAAACAGAGAAAAGTTTCAAAGCTATTGAGAACCTTTATCCTTCATGAGAGAAAGCATTTCTTAAACACATGACCATTATCACTTGTCTGGCCTGTGGTCAGGAGAAAATAGTTTTATATCTTCAAAAACAATTTCCCTGAAAGCTGATCTATTTTCTTCCCACATTTTGTCTTCTGATTCTGTGACCAACAATTCATGTTTGAACGTCACATACCATCCAAGTGATAATGAGCAGGTCCCACATCCTGCATGTGTAAAAATGCAAAAAGCGGTCTCTTACTCTAAGTAACAGAACCCACATTAAAAGAATTAGGAACATTTCCTTTCTCTGCCATTTTCTTTTTTCTGCTTTTGTGGTTCCGAGAATGAAGAATCAGATGTTGGCGTAACCTGGTGAGATTTCTCTGTGGAAGAGAAATTTCTGTGTCCAACCAACAACTGGAGTTTCATTGCAATGCATTATAGAAAGATATAATCTGAACATGTAAATGCAAAAATCAATAGTGTTTCAGAATTTTCTTGCTTACTGTAGAGAAGGGAGGTGGAGTTTTTCAATGATCTGTTTATGAAGATTATAATTGTAAGAATATTTTATGTTATGTATCATCTTTTAAATTGGGTGATCTCAAAGCATATTTGGGGTCGGGAAGGAATTTTCCCCCAGGGCTGATTGGCCTGGGCTCTGGGGGGGTTTTCGCCTTCCTCTGTAGCACAGGGCATTGTTTACCTACCGGTGAATTCTCTGTATCTTAAAGTCCTTAAATCATGATTTAAGGAGGTAAATAACTCAGTCATAGGTTGGTGGCCTATTGCTGGAGTGGGTGGGTGAGTTCTTGAGGCCTGCATTTTGCAGGAGGTCAGACTAGATGATCGTACTGGTCCCTTCTGACCTTAAAGTCTATGAGTCTATGAGTCAATTCTGTATGTCTGATGATCTGCATGTATTTAGATATATTGATTAGACAATGTTTGCAAAAACCTTTTAAAATATAAAACACTATATAAGTATTATATATAATGATAACAGTGACTACGATGTTCATAGTTATACTCGGAGGGATATAAAAATCATAGAAATCAAACTTTTCTCTAAAACATTTCTGTGGGGCACTCACAATATACGACGGAATGGTATGAAAGCTTCACTGATGAGAGAGAGAGAAAGGTGAGGAAATGGGAGGACAGGAGGAGAAAGAAGTAGGCAGGAAATCACAAATTAATATTAATGAACTTTATCCTAATGGCATATATATTTTCAGGAACAATATTTTAGAGACACCTCAGAGAGTGTTCAATTTATACTAGTCTGCAATTCCTTCCACTTACCTAAATATGATATGTCCAACTATACAGGTCTCAGATGGAGAGACAAATTAACTAATATATTTTATAAACCTCTAGAAATAATGTATAATAGCTTTTCCATGCATACTATTCTTGTTATTGAAAGTTTTGATAACCTTGGGGTACGGGCTGTGTATCCTATTGGAAAACAAGGAATCCCTCCTTCTCAGTGATCTAAAGCTCACCTTTATGGCCTAGTGACATTGTACAACATGTCACAGGAGTTCATCCTACACCTTGGGCCAGTTTAATTTCAGTGGAGACATTCCATATTTGAGGCAAAGAAGGCAGGGGCATAGCCCTGGGTGGGCCCGGGTGGGCTGGGGCCCACCCACTCGGCCCTGAGGCTCGTCCACCTTAGCCCTTGGCAGCAGCATGAACTTTGCCGCCACAGCCATGGGGGGCCACCCAGCAGCTGGCAGCTGCAAGCGGGACAGAGGTGCCGATGCTGACACCTCTGCTCCGCTCATGTCTGCAGGGCCCATCGACCACAAGCGGGGCAGAGGCACCTCTGCTCCACTCACAGCCATGGCCACCAGCTGCCGGCCGGCCCTGCGGCTGCGAAGTTCACGCTGCTGCTGGCCCGGGAGCAGAGGCTTTTCCCTTCCCTGGGGAGAGTGGAGCTACCCTTAGTCAGGGTCCCAGCCAGAAAATAGGAGCTGGCTACGCCCCTGAAAGGAGGAGATATTTCTCTGGCAGGTTGAGGATTTGCCTGATTGTTTCTTAGTTTTTTAGCAGAAGCTCTGTGTGTGTCTGTCTTCACAGGAGGTTTAACTCAGGTTCAACTGTCCCTTTTCTCCTGAACACACTCCGTGTTCAGACATCAGCATGCCTCAGCCACCCCGTCGTTTGTGCCGTACAGTGGAGAAGCCACTATGCCTTTAGAACTAGCTTATCCTGCCTCTTGCTAACTGCAGCGAGACCCCAGGACCACAGCCACATCACAGCAACAGATAGAGGTTGATGCACCAATGCCTTCCCATAAGTCCTCTGGGCCCCCAGGCCTGTGTGCTATCTTGTCATCTACACCTGCTCTGATCCCTGACCAGAAATGGCCGCCTTTCTATGCCTCTGCTCGGCAGCCTCAGTCCCATACTGCTGGAAGTTTGTCTCGTTTGGGTCATCTCCTGTCTTCAATACAGCGGAAAGAAGCGTGTCCAATAAAAAGCCCATGTATCAGCATGCAGTCACCTTGCTGGACGCTGCCACCAGACTCTCTCTGGGCTGAAGCAAGCAAAGACCATGACTTTGGCTCCTCAGAGAAGAGCCTTCAATTCTACGTGGGTATATCTCATAGGAACAACTAGATTGGACAGCAATGCAGGGACAAGATAAAGGAGGCTAAGGGTAACAATCCCAGCCGAGGGCTCCTTCTCAGCCTGACTCTGTTATTGCCAGCTCTCATGAATCCTGGTGCTATTTGGTATTTTTTTTAGGTCTCCAACTACTGGAATCCACTGACGGCGAGGTTCAGAAGGGACAGGAGAGGAGCCCAGATCTGCAGCACTCCCAACGTCTCCATGGTACCACCTGGCAGCTACCACCTATACCATGTGGAGATAAACACCAGGGGGACGTACCACCTTGGAAGGCCGTACTCACAGCTCCCTGAGAGCAGGAGGAGTTCTAGGAAGTGTGCATGCACTGTGGACTCCCTTGCCAGCTGTAGTGACAATTCTCTCTTGGACTCCAGATCTTGACTGTGATTTCTGTGGTTCCTGACTCCAACGCTCACCTTGAACACTGTTCTCAGCCTCTGCTGAGACCACTACATCTAACCACCCAAGCCCCAGTCATGGAAATTTGCATGGACCACTCATCTAACCCCCTTTGAGGAAAACAGCCAGAGTGGAGGGATGAAAACAGAGAGCTCACCACTACCCAGATCACCCCAAGGGGCACCAGATAGCATTCTTCTGTGGTTACCAGAAACACCTTAGAGAAACACTTTCAGACAGAGGAGGCTTTTAAAAATTGATAGTGGGTCTGACTGCTTTTACCAATGTTGAAAATGTTCTCCAGCCTTCTCAATGTATTGAGTGTAGTCAGATATCATCATGAGGTGCAGGAATGTCAAGTGGAGACAAGTGGCATGAGTGATAAGCAGAGAACACAACCCTGCATTAGACAGAAGAAAGAGACGGATGTTATGAAAGGAGAAATCAGTTTGACGGATAAAAGAGTCCAAAGTGTAAGAGCACTGCTCTCACATACGTGTATGTAACACTGGACCAATGGCACAGCAACAGTTATTACGTGCCAGTCTGCTGCTCCACGATTCTCACCCCACAGAACAAAAAGCAAAGAGCCCCCCTGCATCCTCAAGCCCCATAACTTTCTTAAAGTCACCATCCACCAATATCTAATCACCTTAATCCATTCAACTCCAGGAATGGGGATTTCTCCCGAAGAGCTAGGGATGGAGAGCAAGGGACAATACCACCCTTGGGACACACATAAATGATACACATACAACCCTCAGGGACTCCCTAGGGGGACGTGCTTCATCTGTGTCACAGCTCTCCACTAATGGGCCATTTTCGCCATCTCAAAAACTATCGTTTAGCCTCTTGGTTCTTCTGGTGGCCCCCAATGTGAGCCATAGCACAGACATACGGCAACTCCTGTGACTTGTGTGCCCACACCAAGCAGCGGGAAACAAATCCTTTGGCCTTTTCTTGTCCCTGGACACCCTTCTCAGACCCGGGGCAGCTGTCCCCATGAATTTCATTGACAACTCCCAGAATCTAGCAGCACACAGTAATTTACTCAGATGGCACACTTTGTCCCCTGTGCCCACCTCCTGTATTCCAACAATACAGCCCAGACCCTAGTGAAACATGTACTTCACCTCCACAGGTTTCCAGAATTTGTCTCTTGAGAACAAAGCCTGTGATTCATCTTGTGCAAGACCATCTAGCTTCTAAGACCTCTAAGTTTACACCTCTTTAATATACCACACCTACAGATGGCCAGACTGAAAGGGTAAACCAGATACTAGAACAGTACCTTTGCTGTTTCATCAGCTAACATGACAACAACTAACCTGCACTCCTGCTCTATGTGGAATTTGCATACAGCAACACCCATCATGCCTCCACTGGGTGGAGACCTGTCTTTGCCAATTATGACTCCCACCCTGGGTTCCACAGGGTATTAGCTATGGCCTCCCTGGACAAGCAGCTACTGACTGGGATCAACAGGCCCACCAGATCCCAGAAGAGTTAAGAAGCCACCTCAGGGATGCAGCCTAAAAGTGGCATGCAGACCACTGGTGATGGGAGGGACCAATATTTTCAGGAGCCCAAGAAGCTTGGCTACCTGCAGGATAAAATGTTGTATCTTATTGACAGGGAAGGCTATGGCCCCGAAGAATGGTCTTAGGAACCAGTCGCCCATGTCCATCCAAACTCATGGATACCTTCCATAAAAATCACCCAGACAAGCCTGGTCCAGCTGCTCTATAGGGGGACCCCTGAAGGAAGTGAGGATGTGCAAGTCAGCAGAGACGGGAGTCGAACCCAGGTCTGTGGGACAGCCATAGCCTCTCCTGGTAGGGCTGCATACATTACTATATGAACCCCAGGGAGAGAAACACCAAAGGAAATATCACCTTGGAAGCCCAGACTGACAGCTTCCCACTGATCCCTGATTGGTTCAGGTGCCTTATATTAACCCAGGAGGAATTACAGCAAGCGTCTGTGCAAAGAGATGGACTCCCCTGTGTGACCTGTCAGTGCTTAAGGCAGCCGCCTGAAAATGCCAAGGTCTGGGTAGGCCGCAAAAGGAGAGCAGATTCTCCCAGCACTGATGGGTGACACTGAAGTCAGACTTCCCACTAGCTACAAACAGTGCTTCTAATTCCCAACACTGGTTATCAAGATGCTAAAACAAAATCTACACAGCCCTCTTCACTGCATTTCATCCCCTGGCTCCCAATAGAAGCAGAGATAAGTTATTTTTAAAACTTCGTGCTCTTTACCAAAAAGGTTCTCCGGACCCCACAAAGTCAGCCCACTTTACCAGATCAATAGAAGTTTGGATCTTACCTGAAATACCACGCTCTCAGCCAATCCTTTAATAACTAAAACTAAAGGTTTATTATAAAAAGGAAAGAAACAGACGATGAGAGAAATATTAAATGGTTATAGCAATCACACATACCAGTGATTTGAAAGTCCATATATATCATGTTTTCATTAGGACTGTGAGGTTTGCAGGCTTGTATGGCCCCTCTGGTGTACATCCAGCACCTGGATGGATCTCAGTCCATTGATTCACAGCTGAAGGTGCAGATGAATTGATCCAGATGTAGGTGAAGGCCGAAGATGAAAAACAATATGGAGATGGTGCAGCTGCCTTTTATGTCCCCTGGCCCTTGCCATGAGGCTTGTGGAAATTTACAGAAACAAGGTGGCGTTCAGGATCACATCAGTAAGTTCTGGTGACTCAACAGGTGTAGCCTCTGCTTCTCTCCCTGGGCTCATGGTTCCTGTGACTTTCCTTGATGGGTCATTAAGCATCTTATAGCTGCTGCCAGCCTGCCTGGGGAGTCACCCAGAAACACACTACAGACTGAAATACAGATACTTCAAACGTACCCATAACTTCCAATACAAACATGGTACGTGCACAGGAACAATCTCAGCGTACTTAGCAAATTATAATATTTCTAATGGTACCTGAGCTGGTCTATCTCACATGAATAATTGTAATTTTGAAACATGGATGTTCCATAATATTATAAATGGTCCCTTTAATCCAGAGAACGTCACCCCCTACCAGGTATAATCCTGATCCACAAGTCCTGGACCTCACACAGACCACACAAAAGCTTCCATTTACAAAATTCAAGTTTCTAACCCTCTTGGTTGCAGAGAAAAGCTTGAAAATGTGATCACACTGCACCCTAAAGGCTCAGAAACAGGAAGGAGAATAAAAAGACCTCGCAAGGTACTTGTCTTTTTAAAACATCTCATGAAGGCCAGTCATGATTTTGGGTCCTAACTTGTGATGTTTGTATGCGTGGGGCTGGCGATTGTGTGATTCTACAACTCCCACCCATGCTCTGCTGCATTAGAGTAAAACACAGCCCTGTGCTGAGGCCCAACACAAAAACTGTTCTCAATTTAGCGCCTTATTTTGAGTCCTCAAATGGGACTCAAATGGTGAATGGTTCTCTGCACAGTGTGACTTTTACCCAGCTGTAGTTCTCATGATCTGGTCTGCACAAGGAAAATTTATAACAACTGCATAAGCTGTAGTATAGACCAGGGACAGGCATATTTTCCACCATGTCACCTGTACTCAGCAGCACGTATTGAACAGAACTGCTTCTGTTAATAAATGCTGTTTAGTGTGAATGAGTGTTGTAGATTCTGTGGGTGAGGGGGGGTGTTCATATTTTGTTTTCGGTTGGGCTAAACCATGTTGTTGTGGGTTGGACGTAACCGCTGTCTTTCATTCAGAATAAATGTAAACAGGTGGCCGAAACAATAACAATGACATAGCTACCACCTCTCACAGGCTGCGTCTACACTTGTAAATTAAGTCGATTTAAACTTGCTTAAGTCAACTTAATTTAATCCGCGTCTACACTATACTTTCCTTAAGTCAACTTAATTTAATCCGCGTCTACACTATACTTTCCTTAAGTCAACTTAAGCCAGCTGCTTAAGTTGACTTAAGGAAAATAAAATCAACTTAATGAAAATTAAGTCGACTTTATTAAACCTACTTTTAATTCGACTTTAGGCTTAAATCGACTTCCTAAAGTCGACTTAAGCCAGTGTAGACCTGGAGTAGCCCTAAATCGACTTAAAGTCAACTTAGGGCTCTCCAGGACTCCCCCACTGCCCTTCCTTCCAGGGGGGGCACAGGGGGAGCCTTGCATGCCCCCCCAAAAGGGCAGGGCAGAGCTCTGCCCACCCTGACCCTATACCCTGCCAGGGTCCCTGTCCCCCTTTACCCCAGTGTACCCAGGTACACTGGGGCAAAGACTGAGCCCCCTGGCACTGGGCAAGGGGTGCCCTTCCTGCCACCATGGACCTGCCCAAGGTCCCCCTACAAGTCAACCTAGGCATCCAGTGTGGACACTCTAGGTTGACTTTGTAAGTTCCCCCCTAAGTCAAATTTAAATTTAAGTGTGGACATGCTAAGTCGACTTAGGCTATGTACACACGATCAGATTAAAGCGCAACAAGGCAATCGCGCTACAAAACTCACGTGACCTTTATTGCGGGACAACGCGTACACACGTTGCTCCCTGCAACGCAACAAAATTACACGCATTATCGCGGTTGAGCGCAATGACTTCTGGGCACCTATCCCATCGTTCCATTTTCCCTGAATCGGCGCTATGAATCATGGGATGAAGGAAAGGAACGCAAAGCGCCATGGGTAAACTCTCAGTTTCCCATGGTGCTTTGTGTTCCCCTAGCGTCTTCCTCGTTGCCAATAGCAACTCGCGCCTATTTTCAACATTGCAGTGACGCAACGCACCACTTGCAATCAATCGCTACAGCGACAGCATGGATCCTGCTATGATCTCCATTGTCGCCTTCAACATTCTGAATACATCTCGGCTTGTTGCTCAGTACGCAATGAGCTCCGAGTCAGACGAGGACACCGAGGAGCAGGGGCTGATCGATGCCATGCAGAGCAACAGCACCGCGTTGCTCAGCTCCTTCACCGATCATCTGCACACGGTGCAACGCCGTTTCTGGTCGCGAGAGACGAGCACCGAGTGGTGGGATCGCATTGTTATGCAGCTGTGGGATGACGAGCAGTGGGTACAGAACTTTCGAATGCGGAAAGCAACCTTTCTGGAACTGTGCTCAGAGTTGGCCCCTGCCCTGCGACGGAAAGACACCAACATGAGGTCAGCCCTAACCGTGGAGAAGCGTGTTGCGATTGCTGTATGGAAGATGGCGACTCCCGACTGCTATCGGTCCGTTGCAAACCAGTTTGGAGTCGGGAGGACCACCGTCGGATTAGCCCTCTCACAAGTGTGCCAAGCCATCAATCGCATCCTGCTACGGAGGACAGTGACATTGGGCAATGTTCGAGAGATTGTGGACGGCTTTGCTGCCATGGGATTCCCTAACTGCGGGGGAGCCATAGACGGCACACACATCCCTATTTTGGCTCCAGACCATCTCGCGACGGAGTACATAAACAGGAAGGGCTACTTCTCCATGGTGCTGCAAGCACTCGTGGATCACAAGGGTCGTTTCACGGACATCAATGCTGGGTGGTCGGGAAAGGTGCATGATGCCCGCATTTTCAGGAACACTGGTCTGTACCGGAAGCTGCAAGGGGGCACCTTTTTCCCTGATCAAAAAATAACAGTGGGGGAGGTGGAGATGCCCATAGTCATCCTCGGAGACCCAGCATACCCACTGATGCCATGGCTCATGAAACCCTACACTGGGAACCTTGATCGCAGCAAGGAGCGGTTCAATTACCGATTGAGCCGCTGCAGAATGACTGTGGAGTGTGCCTTCGGCCGTTTAAAAGGGCGCTGGCGCTGTTTGTATGGGAGGCTGGACTTGGCGGAGGACCAGATCCCTGCCGTGATTGCGTCATGTTGTGTCCTCCATAACATTTGTGAAAGTAGGGGAGAAAAGTTTTCCCCTACGTGGGCTACGGAGGCACAGCGCCTCGAGGAAGCATTCGAGCAGCCAGCCACTAGGAGTATTAGGGTGGCACAAGGAGAAGCTGCTCGCATAAGGGAGGCACTCAGGGAGCATTTCAATGATGCCCTTCCCTAGTTCAGTTCCATGACGCATGAGGTGCACCTTAGGATCATTTCAATAATGTATATAAATAAATGCATTCTTCAAAGTATTTGTTACTGTTTTTATTGAAACCTGAAAGATGGGGGTGGGGTTACAGGTTGGTGTAGCTCCGGGTCTCGTAAAAGTAGCTTGGGGGGGGGGGGGGCTGGATGTTGTCCTGTACCGGGGTGGAGGGTGGCCTTCAAAGAAATGCTTTGAGGGACTGCGGTGTGTGGGAGGCATACACGGCTGAACTGTCTGGAGTGGAGCCCGGACATTTATCGCCTGGGACTGCAAAGCTATCATGTTCTTTAGCAGTTCTGTTTGCTCCTTCATGACGCTTATCAGTTCGTCCCTGTGTTTCTGCCTCCTCTGCTGGGATTCCTCTCTCCAGGCTCTATTCTCCCTTGCGGATTCTTGTGTTGCTTTCAGCAGGTCGTTAAACATATCCTCCCTGTTTCTTCGAGAACGCCGCCTAATGTTTCTCATTCGGTCAGCTGGGGTGGACACCGGCCTTGTGAAGCTCAATTCTAATACAAAAATAACAATATAGACATTGTTAACACATAGCATAGATAGCCAATGTAACCTTCCAGTAGCACATTCCACTGGAAGGTACAGGGCGGTGAACACACTACGCTGCGCTGAAGCAGACAAGGTACATTCTAATAGACGGCTTACCGGGGGCTAAGAATCGGAAGAGGGCACACAGATGGAACCCAATATCCCTCTCCTCAGAGTGCCCCTTCCATCTAGAATACATCTCCTACATGCCGCCGGTAGCAGGCCGGGACCGTATGCTGCTGCACTGTGTGCTGCCATGGTTCCCAGGGCTGTGCTTTGCAGCTGGAGAGGCAGAGTGTCCGTCTTTGGGAGCGCAGACACAAACGCTCTCCCATCTAACCTGAGTATTAGGCTCTGGAGGTACATCGAGGAAACCTTTTCTGACCTAAATGCAGATGATTATTTTACAATCACTGCTTGTATTGATGCCCTGCTAATGAATGCAGAGTAAATAGCGTGCACAGCGGGGACCCGCAAGCACCCCCACCCCAGACAATGATATTTTAGCAGGAGCAGAGCTGAATGAAGGAGAAACTTACCTGAACCCCCCTCTGCCGCCTCAGAGAACAAGCTGCAGTTCAAGCCTTGGGTGGACGTCTCAGCGGGGCTGCTGAAGAGCTCCTGGCTACACGCGGTTGCGCTTTCCTCCGTGTCATCCTCCATCTCCTCCTCCTCCTCCTCCTCAACAACGTCCTCATCCTGCTCGGCTCTGGCAATCACCGGACGAGGAGGGGCTGAAGTGTCCACGGGACTTTTGGCAGTGGTTGTGGGGTCCCCGCTGAGGATGGCTTCTATCTCCTTATAGTACCTGCATGTTGCAGGCGCTGATCCAGAACGGCGGTTTCCCTCCTTCGCTCGGTGATAGGTAATTCTGAGCTCCTTCACCTTTGATCTGCACTGCACTGTGTCTCTATCATGCCCTCTCTCTGACATGGCCCGAGAAATTATGCCAAATGTGTCATAATTCCTCCTGCTGCCGCGTAGCTGCGCCTGCACGGCGGACTCTCCCCAGATGCTGATCAGGTCCAGCACCTCTGCCGTGCTCCAAAGGGGTGCGCGTCTTCCACGGCGGGCCGCCATTGCTACTGATGATCGGAGCACAAACACACTCCACGAGGAAGAGAGCAGGAAGTGAAAGAGACTTGAAATTTGAAAATCCCGGGAATAAGTTCGGGGCAGGGCGGGGACAGTTTCGTCACGGCCACAGAGCGGGTGGGGGGAAGACCAGAGAGGACGACTTGGGAATGCTGGGACAGTTCCGGACTCCAGTCAATGCGCGGTAAGCGTACACACGAGCTCAAACGCGCAATATATGATCCGCAACAGCTGTTACCACTCTCGTCGGAGTGGTTGTTGGATTGCGCGACAACAAGGCACTTAACGCGCAAGAGCCCTGTTGCACGTGTGTACGCCGTTGTTGCTATCGCGCGGTAATGAGCTTTAATGCGCGATAATCTGATCGTGTGTACAAGGCCTTAGTTAAGTCGACTTAGCTAAAGTCGACTTAAATTTACAAGTGTAGACATAGCCACAGAGATGGATCAACTATACCGATGGGAGACGCTCTCCCGTTGGCATAATTGTAATTCCTAAAGAACTACAGCAGCGGAGCGGCACTGCGCCATTGCTGCACTATGCCCTGTGAGTGTGAGCGAGAAAGACAGACATGGCCAGAAAGCCAGACAGACAGTAACAGAAGTTCTAGTGAGATGGCTCTGAGAGAAAGGAGAGAGAGAACTCTTAGCAGGCACAGAGTGCTGGCTAGAAAAGCAGTTTTGGAGCAACGAACAAAGGAAATGTCTCCTGCTGATCTAATCCTACTGTATTCAGGCAAACGGGACTTTATGTGTATTCTCTGTTAATAAACAAGATTGCATCAAATACCTGGCTCTATCTTCAGTTTCTCTAGTTGAAACAACCCCCAGGGCCCCAAGCTTTGACTAGTCACTCAGGCAAACGGGGGTAACAGCAGGGAAGTGTGTGTTATTAGATTTAGATCTTTGTTCAGCTCCTTACAAAAGGATTTATGACAGTGGTCGCTATTGTCATTAACAATAACAGCAGTGGTCAAATTGCTAAGAGTGAAACTGTATTTTTAGTGTCGGCTTAGGGGGTTTTGTAACTAGCAGGGGAAATGTTCCATTAGCTGCTGCTTCTAGTCAAAACCTCCTCTGTATTTTTGAAAGATGTTTTTCCTAACAGTGTATTTACTGAGGTAATTCAACACATTTCTTCAAGAGTGTGTGAAAAGAAGCTGCAACAGAACAATTCCCCAAGTCAGTCTGAAATCACTAATAATTCTAGGAAACAGATGGGTTGAGCAATCATAGAATCATAGAATATTAGGGTGGGAAGGGACCTCATGAGGTCATCTAGTCCAACCCCTGGGCCTGCTAAAAGCAGGACCTCTCCCACTAAATCACCCCAGCCACGGTTTTGTTTAATGGGGCCTTAAAAATCTCCAAAGATGGAGATTCCACAATTTCCCTAGTAACCCATTCCAGGGGCTCACCACTCTCCTAGTGAGAAAGACTCCTAATATCCAACCTCAACCTCCCCACCTGCAATTTGAAATCATTGTTCTTTGTTCTGTCCTCTGTCACCACTGAGAACAGCCTAGCTCCCTCCTACTTGGAGCACCCCTTCAAGTAGTTGAAGGTTGCTATCAAATCCCTCCTCAGTCTTCTCTTCTGCATATTAAATAAGCCTAGTTCCTTCAGTCTTTCCTCATAAGTCATGTGCCCCAGCCCCCTAATCATTTCGTTGCCCTCCGCTGGACTCTTTCTAATTTGCTCACATCCTTTCTGTAGTGAGGAGCCCAAAACTGGACACAGTATTTCAGATGTGGCCTCACCAGTGCCAAATAATAACATCCTTCGATCTGCTGGCAACATTCCTACTGATACAGCCCAATATGCCATTGGCCTTTTTGGCAACAAGGGCACAAAGTTGACTCATATCCAGCTTCCCGTCCACCATAACCCCCAGGTCCTTTTCTACAATGCTGCTACTTAGCTGATCAGTCCCCAGCCTGTAGCAGTACATGGGATTTTTCTGTCCTAAGTGCAGGACTTTGCACTTGTCCTTTTTGAACCTAATGAGATTTCTTTTGGCCCAAAGCTCCAATTTGTCAATGTCTCCTTGAATCCTGTCTCTGCCCTCCAGCGTGTCTACCATTCCCCCCAGCTTGGTGTCATCCACGAACTTACTGAGTGTGCAATCTAGCCCATCATCCAGATCACTAATGAAGATACAGAGCAGCACACTGGTATAAACACTGAGAAACATCAGCACTTTCTTAGTTCAAGCTCCTGAATGTGTAACCCATATGCCTGAAAAGGCTATCTTTGAGACACCTGCTAAGGGTGGGTTACTGTTGTTGGGCAGATTAGCGACCCACAACTGGAAACTTCCAGAAGCAGGGTGTGGTAGCAATTTGAGCATGCTCCACAGTGTACCCTGCTGGTGTGATCAGTCAGATGACTGGAGAGCAGCAGCCTGAGCAGACAGCAGGCAGGAGCTGCCTTGAAAGGAGACCACGTGCCCAGTGTTCTGGAGAGGAGCTGAGCCAGGAGAGAACAAGATGTTTTCTCCATGTAAAGGAGTCCTTTGCACCAGACTTTGCAGACATGCATATGGGACTGAGGGCTGGTTGCAGAGGAGAAGAGAAAGCCTGCATGTAATGCTACAGAGGATCCCAGCAAAGAAAGAAGAGGACAGCTATTTCTTGCCACTCCAGCTTCCACACTGGAACAGAGACTGTAGCTGAGAGTTGGGTGAACTCCACACAGACTTTGGGACTCTTGGGTATCTTTCATGCAAGGGATTGTTCTTGGTTAATTGTAGTTTGTTTTCTTAGGATAAGGTTCATTTAGTTAGTAGTTAATAAAGTTCATTGTTATGTTTGTTTTTAGTAGTATTTTAATGTGTGAGTGTAGCTCTGAGCAAGCTTCACCGTGGGTCCTGTACAGACTGGATCCTGGGTCTCCAGCTGCTTTCCCCATAGGGATTTGGAATGATTTCTGTGAGGCACTGGAGAAGGGCAACTGAATGAATTTAGCCCACCCGAAGGTTACAAATGCATTTCTATCTTCCATATATCCCCTAGAAATACCTATATAAACTCAAAGCAACCTCATAATCCTCACTAACAATAAAAGTGAATAATTGAAGGCCATATTGTTCCTCCCCTCCTCACCCCCCACGGAAAAATAAACACACCAAAACCACAAATGGCACTTGCTTAGTTCGAACTAAATTTTTCTAGTTCAAATTAAGTTAAAGTTAAAAATGAGTACCATAATCACTGGCCTATTGAGTATTGTCCACAAACAATCACATTGCAGATTAGAGCTAGTATCTGGCTCACAGGCTAGCTGCTCAGACCACACTGCTTTCTTTGGTAATGACAACTGTAGAAGTACCAAATAAAAATAGCTCAGAAACAGATACCAGGTCTATATTATTAATAGGAAAAAAAACCCAAGTGCAATCACAGAGGAAAAGTGTATTAAGGTGCCAAACAGATAGAAGCCCACTCATCAGGAAGAGAAATCTGCTGGGAGGAGGTTGCATTGAAGAATAAAGAGCTAGCAAGTGGCACATTTGACATTCTTAAGACCTTGTTAGTGCTGCAGTTTGCAAAGGAAAAGTAAGAGCAAGCTAGCTCATAAACCACAGTTTTATTTCATTTGACACCGGAAAAGTCAAGCAATTGTGTTCTCAGCAATCGAGTTTGTTTTTCTCTGTTCCAAACCTAAAGCTTGTGACCTGCGACTTCACTAAATATGGAAATTAATTAGCAAAATCTTCAATGTCTTTTTAATGGCTGGATTCCCGCTGGGTGATTTGAATGACCATCAATAACAACAGTTAGGAGAGCTGGCATAACGGCCTTCTTCACCTCTCCTGCTACACAGCATAAAATGGTCACTTACGGGGGCCAGGAAGGATTTTTTAAATCATGCTCAACATTATACAATTGAGTAGACAGAGGAGCAAGATCTTCTCCTGAAGGGTTAGGTTGGAACACTGTCAGTGGCAGGATGCCACCAGACTGGCAAATGGTCTGATTTAGTATGATAATACTGACCATTAAATATACAACTCCTATGGGATAACACCCAAGAGAGCGTGCAGTGTATACAGCTTGACAAAGTGATGCCTTGTGTTTTCTGCATGCTGACCTCCCAAACAGATGGTCATTAGAGGAAGGCGGAGCTAAGTTCCCCCAAAAAGAGCCAGCTGCCACTCACACCACACCGTGCAATGTAGTACATGCACCATATTACAAGGCATAATACCACCTACTCCCATTGGGAAGCAGTGGTTCATCCATCTATCCAATGGTTTCTGTCACCAAAATACTTGAGTGTCACTGCTGGGATTATGATGCCTGACTTTTCCGGAGACAGAGGAAACAGAATAGTGGTTGTCTGAGCTATTTCACTGCTCCGGCCTCCCAGCAACCTCTACAGAAAAATGAGTTTTAGGCAGTGAGCACAAAGCAGGGGGGACAGGTCTCAGCAGAATTAATTCAGATTAGCTCCCTTTAGTCTGAGTCTGTGGCACTGGGTATGGGATTTTCTAATATACAAAATGCTATTTTGGGAAATCTGCTTGACTCTGCAGCGTAGACTGTCAATAAAGGGATAATTTTGCTAAAAAAAAAAAAAGATTAAGACACAAATCTTTCATAAAGCTTAACACAACTCTAGCCTGAGTCCACACTGATCTCTCTCTCTCTCTCCCACTCCCTTTCTCTCAGTTTCTTCATCTGTAAAATGGAGATAATGCCGTGAGGCTCAATTCACTCATATCCTGAAGTGCCTCAAAAGCATAAGAACTGCAGAGAGACTGTTATGTGATATATTATGCGTACCTGCCAACATCTGCAGATTTGCAGTTTGTATCAATCTGCGTAAATTTGCCTTAACTTTGGCCAGCCCTCATGCAGACCGGGGATTTGCCCTCATAACAGCTGTCAGTATAGCTGCAACCTTTAGTGCAGCCAGGTAAAGTTTGAGCTAAAGCGCCACTCTGTCACAAACTGGTGCGAAAGAGGAGATGCAATGCACACTCACCAATGGGTTTCCAAAACGCATGACTACCATCACCCACTCAACTGTCCCCTGCGAGTTCTGAAGACGTTTGTTTTATTAGTAATTAGTTTGCAAATCAACAGGAGGGAAATTGCTCCACTTTACAACCTGATTGTGAGTATGAGGCTGACCCAAGTCAGTGGAAGGAATTCGTCCATGATATGCTGTCTTGCCATCAGGTCTCCTTTCTCCACAACTCAGCATCTTCCCAGCACACAAAGGGTGATTGAATTTGGAGGTAATTTGGGACACTGTGAAATTAAAGATGCTTCATAAATGTATGTTTCCCATCTGTACTGTGAAACTCTCTGGATGTTTATTTTGTTTGCACACAGCGGGGGTGTACCAGAATTGGAACAAGGTAATAAGCAATGAGGAAAAGGAAGTCCCTTATGCAGGATTTGGCCCATTGGTCTAAGCTCTGACCTCAGATCTCAGACTGAAGATGTGACCCAAGAGTCACAACACTGACTGCAGTGAAGATACAGCAGATTGACACTGTGTTTCAGTATTGCTGCTTACATTTTGTTTGTCCTGTTTATTTACCTGAGGTCTGATTTTAAGCCAAGTCTCTTCTAGTCCATTCTTTTTTGCCTGCAGTTTTTCAGATGCAGATAACTGCAGGTAGTTTTTGCATCTATAAATTTCTGCAGGTGCAAACTAGGTCATTTAGCTCTCTAAATCCAAGCTCTGTGGCTACACCCCAGGTAGTTAAATGTCTGAATAGCAAAGAGGGCATCCAAGAAGGCTAAGTTTTCAGATCCATCATGCCTAAATTAAGGGCCCTCTTACTATAAACAACAGAATGTGTTAGTTTCTCCCACTAGGGATATTTTCACAATCGCATTGCTGCAGCAAACATAAATGACCAGCACGTTCTAACGCCATTTGTTTTGACTCACCATAGAGTTTGAACAAGTCACAAAGCCATCTGCAAAGAATGGGAATGACACTGTCTTCCTTATAAACATGAATCACAAAGTATTTCAGCAAATAAAAATATGAAGGTAAAAGGCATCTGAAGAGCCCTAAGAGCTTGCACAGTTTTATTGGACCTAACAGAGTTTACATGGAAACCCATTCAGATCGTAAGTTCCTCAACGCATAGACCGTGTCTTCCTATGGCCTGGTATAATGCCTAGAACAGCAGCCTTTGGGCACGGCTGTAATCTGAATGACAAATCATAGTAAAGCTTCAGGAAAGCACCTTCATGTCAGCAAATATGTAGGTATGTTTATAATGAAGTTTATCTTCCTTTGTTAATGGGGAAAAAAAGGAAAATTGGTATGTTCCCTTTAGAAAATACTATTGTCTTTACTGCTTAATCCTATTCTGTAACAGGTTCCTAAACTGTATCCATCATCAAGGTATCTGAGCACCTGAAAATTACAGTAACCATTGACATGGCACAATTAGAACTTAGTTTTAATATACATTTGATCTCCCTTTTGTGGATTGTATAGACTACTCCAGAATATTGAAGAGCTGGCTTTACCTCTGCTTCCATCTACACAACGCTGAACTATTGCAATGACGTTGGGAGCATGTAAAGAACTCACAAGAGTCTTATAATTTTTTCATTGTTTTACCATGCTTTTAAAAATGTTTTCATTTTAATTTTGCACCACAAAGTTACAACAGTAATAGCTCTGGAACACACAATTCAGGAATCCTGAATTTAGTTTTGAGATTCAGACATATGGGTTTGCTTGATGAAAATTATGAATATTTCTTCTTAACTAGAAATACGTAACTGCAGTGTTATTTTACCAACAAAGCATATCTTTTCTTAATATCACAAACATCTGGTATATTCAGGCAGACTTCAGCATCAATTTTCACCCTTTCAGGGATGTTTGCTCACTGAGCGGTGGTGGAAAATCACCTTCGTTCTCATTGTATGTGCTTGGAAAAGACTCAGATTAGAAACACATACACACAAGATCCTTTCATGTCTGATGAAATTAGCCCAGAGTCTAGAAGTTTTCAGATTCTTTTCTCATAATCATCTCTTCAAAGGACCAGCCACAATAACAATTGCCTCAAAGGTTAGAGTTGCCAGGTTTCCAACATGAACGGAAAAAAAGATGCTTTGATCACATTGTCTTGAGCAAACACACCATTAATGGAAATCTGCTCCAAGATCCAACATTGTTCAAAGAAACAAAAGGCAGAAACAGCCAAGAGAAGAAACAAGAGATGGCACAACACAGGTCAATGCTCTCCTGGGCTTCTGGAACAGCTTCTCATGCTGCAGAGACCTTCTGGAGTTTCATCCCCACCTTCTCTGTTTGCAGTAGCCCTGGTGCAGAGAGCAAAGGCCATGTACACAATAGAATACGCTCCTCTTTTGCAGGGCGGAAGTCACAGTGGTTGAGAAAACAAAAACCACAAGATCTGAAAAAATACTCTGAGGGTCGTGAGCTGCCTTGGTGGGTTTCACACAGCACAGACCCTCAGCTTTGCACAAAGTTGCTTTTGCAAAGAATTGCAAGCATGGTAACACCTGACTGAAGGCATGGGTGGAACTAACCTACATTCCAACTGTGTATTTGTTTGATAGAATATACCATACAACAAGTATATCTGATTATGTGCTGCATACACAAATAAAGTAGAGTTTTGTAATCCTTGATAGATCCTTTATTTCACTAAGACTCAGGTGGTCTAGTGGTCTACACTAGAAACTGATGTTGATATAACAGAATGGGGAGGTAGAGAGCAGTACTCAGTGCTGAAAGAACAGATTCAGGACTATTTAGAATGGCTGAACATGCACAAGTCAATGGGGCCTGATGCAATGCACCTAAGGGTGCTGAGGAAGTTGGCTGACATGATTGCAGAGCCATTGGTCATTATCTTTGAAAACTTGTGGTGATTGGGGGAGGTCTCAGATGATTGGAAAAAGGAAAATATAGTGCCCATCTTCACAAAAGGGAAGAAGGAAGATTTGGGAAACTACTGACTGGTCAGCCTCCCTTCAGTCCCTGGAAAAATATTGGAGCAGGTCCTCAGGGAATCCATTTTGAGGCACTCAAGAGAGAGGAAGGTGTCAGCATGGATCCACCAACGGCAAGTTATGTCTGATCAACCTGATTGCCTTTTATGATGAGATGACTGAGTCTGTGAATGAGGGGACCTCAGAGCATGTGATACACTTGACTTTAGCAAAGCTTTTGATATTGTCTGCCACAGTATTCTTTATCAATGAGCTAAAGAAGTTTGGGGTGGATGAATGGACTATAAGATGGATAGAAAGCTGGCTAGATAATCAGGCTCAATTAGTAGTGATCAACGGCTTGATGTCTAGTTGGCAGATGATAACAAGCAGAGTGATCTAGAGGTTCGTGCAGGGGCCGTTTTTGTTCAACATCTTCATTAGTCAGCTGTAGGATGGGATAGATTGCACCCTCAGCAAGTTTGCAGATGACACTACACTGGGGGAGTGGTAGATTCATTGGAGGGCAGCGATAGGACACAGAGTGACCTAAGCAAATTAGAAGATTGGGCCAAAAGAAATCTGATGAAGTTCAACAAGGACAAGGATGGAAGAATGGTTTCAAGTTGCAGTGGGGGAGGTATAGATTGGATATTAGGAAAACCTTTTTCACTAGGAGGGTGATGAAACACTGAAATGGGTCACCTAGGGATATGGAATCTCCATCCTTAGTGGTTTTTAATGTGTGGGTTGACAAAGCCCTGGCTGGGATGATTAAGTTGGGCTTGGTCCTGCTTTGATCATGGGGTTGGACTAGATGACCTGAGGTCCCTTCCAACTCTAATCTTCTCTGCTTCTGTAACTACATTACTTGGAGTGCAGAGAATTCACATCCCTGAGTGACGTAGTTATCCTGACCTAACTCCCAATATAAAAAGTGCTGTGTGAACCGCAGGGCTTCTTCAGCTGGCTCAGCTAATGCCTCTTGAGGAGGTGGATCACTGATGTCGATAGGAGAAACCCTCCTATCAATGCAGGTAGCAGCTTCACTGAAGCGAGACCGTGGCACAGCTACATGAGTGCAGCCTGCAATGAGCTTCTCATAAAGAAAAAAGAGATATGGGATCTAAACACTGAGATCTAATCCACAGCTTTAACCTCAGGTCACAACCGCCCTGTATTTTGCATATTGCTGAATGGGAGAAGGGTTCCAACTAGATCCCAGGTAGACGGGAGCAGAGTCTGGGAGTGGAACCTAGTATGGAAAAAATTGAGAACCACCGGTCTAAAGGATGCAGTGCTATTCTTCTTAGTGAATGGTAAAGGAAAAGTACAGTAGCTGGCAAGAAGACACGTACATTATAGATCATCCCTGTTTACAATCTAAAGGTGTTTGGCTTTAAATACGGAAGATGATTGAAATCAAAATTTAAAAACAAATGAAGGCTGAATTAGGGATGAATTCCTTTTGGTTCGTTTAATCTTGGAGGCTGAGAAGCTTTCCTACGATGTTTGCTGACATCACATCCTCCCCAAAAAGCACCAATACGGCCGATGAAGCCAAGTCAACGAATTCATCTTTGTTCTTCTGCGCCTTTCTTGAGAACAGTCAGCACAAGTAGATAATGGCCAGATTCACTTCTTCGCTGGTTTTTCTCAGCCTGTGCTTGTGTGAGTATTAGAATTACTATTAAGTGTAATCTCTATAAAAAGTGTAATTGATAAGGGGATCTGGGGGGGAACTCTCTGGAGTCATCTGGATGGAGGAGTCAAAACAAATGGACAAGAAGTCAAAAACAATGTTAAAAACCCCTCAAAACCGATTTTCAATTTTGCTCTTTGCTTTGTTTCTGTGAGTGAACAGAGAAAATGACTCAGAAGCTGAACACAGTCATGCAGGTGTCGGCAGTGGAGTTACTCCAGCTTTACACCAGTTTGACTGAGAGCAGAACCTGGCCCAAGGATTTTGGGGGGTTTCAGCAAAGGCAACAATAACACATCATTTAAAAAAACTTGGTAAATGATGGTGTAACCTGACTTCAACTCAGGTGGCTTCAGATCATCCATTGAGCTTGGGCAGCCGTTTGTAAGGGAGAGAGTGAACACTGGGCACACTGTAGACATGATTCCTAGCAGTCCCCGAAATGTATTTCCTGGGGCTGCAGAGAGTGGGCTGAGCCCTGTCCAGGTTCCTGGTTCACGCGCTGGGTATCCGCTTGGCGCTAATCAATGAGGATGGAGCTTTGACTGAGATCTGAGACCCAGTTGGAATACTGCTTGGGATGGCAATTCAGGGCACTCTGTGGAGGGGGGGGGGGGGAAGTCTGCTAACCCAGGCTGTGTGGATTTCTCTCCCTCAGACTGCCGCAGGACCCAGAGCCAGAGGACCAAAATGAATATCAAGCTCAGCAGCAGCGACCCCCTAGCCGTGGGAGCCAAGCTGGAGCTGGAGTGTGTGATCTCGGACCGGAGTCTGTCTGACAGCGGCGTGTCCTGGGTCCGCCAGCACAGGGACTCTGCTCCCCAGTTCATCATGTTCATTTCCTCCCTTGGCCGGGTGGCACTGACGGACAATGGAGAAGTGTCTGCAGGCTTTGGGGGAAAAAGAGAATCCAGCAACTACAGACTGAGCATGTTGTCCTTCAAGAAGCAGGACCAGGGCAATTATTACTGCATCGTCAACCACAACCAGAAACTGCACTTCAGCTCCGGCCTCCAACTGTACTTGCCAGGTCAGCACCAACCTCACCCCTCTGCCTATGCTGGATCCCGGAACTCCCTTTCCCTGCCAGTCCACCTCCAACCTTACCATCCCCATTGCCCCACACACCCGGACCTTTCTTCTTGTGTGCCCAGAAGACACAGTGGATGTCACGGGTCCCTGCAGACAGCCTGCTCCCTCTCAGTGTCTCATTTTCCCTGAATGTCTCAGCCCTGTGGACTCCCGGACCCTGCTTCGCCCTCCTTTTCCATCACTCCCCTTCACCTTCACTCACTGCCTCTAAGTGCCAGAGGCTGGCTGTCCATGAGGAGGGTGTGGGCTTGCCTACTGCTTTGCCTGGAGCTCCTCTTCTCTCAGGAGACTGGAAACGATGGGATAAATGACTTCTCACTTTCCCCTCCCCGCTTTCAGCTGTGGCTCAGAATGGATAACACTATTCTGGGATGCTCAAAACCCTGCCACCCCCTTCTACCCAAGAAACCCCATCACCCTCACGCTCTTCTATTCAACTAACCCCATCTGTCACCTCTTTCTACGCAACTAACCCCATCACTGCCACCCCCTTCTACCCAACCAATCCCATCACCCTCATCCCCTGCTACCCGACAAACCCCTAAACCTTAAGAAAATCTTTTTAAAAAATCAAAACTGAAAATTTCCCAATCAGAGTTTTGACCCCAAAAGGGGATACATGCCAGGGAGTCCGGGTTACGGGCTTTGCTGGTGCTCAGATACTCTGGTGATGAGGAGCAGGATTAAACTGATTAGAAAGATAAATGATGAGGTAGACAGGTCCCTTTGGAGTCTGTTCCAGGAGTGGGGTTGCCCCAGGGGGTCCCTACATAGTAGCCGTGACTGGGGAAGGTGTTGCTGTACAGATGGGCCATGCATGGGGTAGATGGGTGCATAGCCTCCATGCCCTGTTGGGGGGGGTGAGGCTTGGATGGAGAGACAGAAGAAGACAGCGAGAGCAGATGGAGAGACAGAGGAAGACAGCGAGAGCAGGTGAAGGGACAGAGAATGACTTTACTATCTGCTCTTTCCCTTCTTCTTTACAGTACCTCCCACCAAACCCCCCACTACGAAGGCAACGACCACCCAGTCCAGCACTTCCCAGAACACGGAACTCAGAGGCTGCTCAGAATCCACAGGTAAGGTGTGTGTGTGTGTGTGTGTGTGTGTGTGTGTGTGTGTGTGTGTGTGTG